>ML834678.1:12699-35610 GCA_009831015.1 Picea engelmannii
GGAGAGTGGGAGAGAGAGAGAGGGAGAGAGAGGAAGATGGAGAGGGGTGTATAAAGAGAGAGAGAGAGAGAGAGAGAGAGAGAAGGGGGGTATAGAGGGAGGGAATGAGGGAGAGAGTGGAAAAGGGGGAGAGAGAGAGGGAGTGGGAGAGAAGGGGAGAGACAAAAAAAGAGTGAGATAAGGGGGGAGAGAGAGAAAGGGAGAGAAGGATAGAATGAGAGAGAGGCTAGAATGTATAAGAGTGTAAGAGGGACAAAGAGGAAGACATAGATATGTCTGGATAGAGAGAGATAGTGTCAAAGTGTGAGGGGGAGAGAGAGGGAGATAGAGTGGGCAGGTAAAGAGAGAGAGAGAGTTAAGAAGGGGGGAGAGAGAAGAAAGTATGAGTGAAGAGAATAATATGTTCATGTCTACATGCCTCAATGTTATACCATGTAACCTATAAATTGGGCATGAGAGGATGTGTAATTAGGACAAAATTTAGATGGGAATACATCTAATTTGATGGAAATGGATGATGACAAATATCTATTGGGGCTCGATAACTTTCTATGTGAATTCTATAAGAATGTGGGTACCTAATAAGCATTAAGTTAAATTTTAGCCATGAATTTTGCTAACTCAAAATCAAAATAAAGGTGATTTAGCACACATGTAAGGACATTTGTGACCTTGGAATAGGAGGAAAATGAATTAAAAAATAATTTAATTAGTAAATTATCAATTCATTCACATGCCCAATGTCTCCACAAAAAACAAACTCTATGATTTTTTTAATAATGAATGCATCACATCCTAAGGAGTCATATAGATTTTTCAAATAGTACCCTATCTCATGTAAACATGTTATTGAGCAATGTATAAAATATGGAAACCTTCCCCATCTACAAATAATAACACCAGGCCTATTGTTAATCAATGGAAAATGGTGGAATTGCTCAAACTCAAAATTGAATTAATGACATGTTCTTGGCTTGTTTGTTTTCTTAGGATTAGTTCTTTGCTTGTTTGAATGGTTGAAGTGTAAGTTTGAGGAAATGTTTAGGGAATAATTGCAATATTTCTAAGATCCAGGGAACTAAAGGATCGAGATAGAGGGATGGTCAAGTGATGGAACCAAGATTTAGTTCGATCATGGATTGTAGGAAAAAATTGAGGAATCCCATAAATCACTAAGGGGAGTCATGTTAGGGTAGAAATAAGTCAATACCTAGTTTTCGTTGTGAAATTACATATGAAAAATGAAAGGTAAAACTCAAGAAGGAGACATAAAGGAAGGGAAAGTCATAGAGGGATCTTCTAAAAACCCTTCTAAGAGGCTAAAAAGGCATGAAAATGATAGAAAGAAACTACCATTTTTGGCGGCATGTTTGGAGCCATACATTCATGTTAGAATTTATCCATACATTCATGTTAGATTTATCCATTGGTTAACCATAAACCTACACTGATAGATCCATAATATATAGAGGACATAATCAAAATATTATACATACCTAAGTGGAGATTTTTCAATTTAGCAATCGAACATAACAATTCATAAAACATTAAACATAACTAGAATTGATGGCTATTTAAACTATGTTGAAAGGAGAAATCACACCTGATCTGATGAACTGGTCGATAGTACAATTGGAATGGTTGGCCACACGTGTTTCTCTCTAGTTGTATGACCCTCTATTAGTCTTAAGCTTCCCTCAATCGAAGAAGAAAGATTGTAAAGTACCTACCAAAATCATTCAACCTCCATAAATATCTAAAAAATCAATACAAGTCATATTTGTAGCGCATTATGTACTCTAAGATGCATTTTTACGAGAGTGTCAGAACATACATGAATGAGATCCTCTTGGTTTCGAGAATAATTTATTGGAGCCACACGTCTAATATTTGATCAAATTGCCTCCCTTGATTTGATATAACAAGGGACTGATATGCCAATACTAGACTACAATGCCTATGTTGAACACTTAAGTGGACCCTAGTCTATTTCTCAGACAACATTTGGTTCAATTGTAAAGACCCAATCTTGCTAAATGTGAGACCTTTGTAATATGGAGGATTGATCATACTAGGAGTTAGTAGGGTTCTAGTGGCAGGGCAAGTAATTAATACTAATCTTTCTACGAGTAGTATCTGGAACCCAATGAGAAAACCAAGGTCAAAAGGTTTTTTTTTCCATACAGTAGTCATCAACATGGCAGAGGTCCAAGTTAGTTTTATGCTTCAACTCCTTGAATTTTCAGTGAAAGGTGATGATGATGAAGAATAGAATTATATTTTATGTGAAGCCAACTAGAGTGCCAAGAATATAATGAGTTTGAAACAATGTTGGTCAAATTCCAAACATCCTTGAAAGGTTGGGCTTTGAAATGGTCCATGGGGAAATTTTTAACCTTGCCAATACATGGGGAAAGGTATTTATTTTCATATTGTAAGACCTCTTAAGCCACTCAACCACCATTTATACTTCCATATACACATGAACATTAAGAAATATTCTCCAATGCCAACCTCAATGGTTGACAATAGAGCATGAAGCTTTTCTCAATTTCCAGTACCTCTTCCATGCCCAACATTGAAACACAAACTAAATTACTTGTTGGTATTTTTCACTTTGGGGAGCTACGTGTCCACCTTGGAGGATAACTACGAGGTTTTCATTGCCTACTTTAAGGAGTTGGTTGTCGATCTATCCACTTGGAGGATTTTTGAGGCTACATGTTTTACCTTTGACTCATCTTATTGCCTCTTTTATGGAGGCATCCCACTCTCTTGTGCCTATTTTGATTGGAGTATTGAACATGTGGCTTGACCACCTATTTATTTTACAAAAAATATTAGTTATTTGGATGAAATAATTCTTCACTCCTCTCTAGGCTAAATATAAAGATTTCACATGAGATATTATTATTCTATTGTAAAGGGAGTTGAGCTAGACTTTATATAAGGAGTATCCATTCCTCATTTGTAGTCATCATTGTATTTTTGGAGCTTTCACTCCTTGGAGCTTAATTGACTTTTTTTGGTTGGAGCATATGGATGTATAAGGGTTCTGTCTTTATGATTGTTGGTGTCAATTCTTGAAGCTCTTCTATATTAGTTTCTATTTGGTGCATAAAGATTGATTGTGAATGCTCAAGTCTTCTACAAACTACCAAGATCAATCCATTGAAGGGTAAAATATAACACTTGGAAGGAAGACATTTTGGGGTAACTCCTCTCCTTCTTCCTTTGTTAGTTTGGGGTAACTCCTCTCCTCTATTTGATGCATTTCTTTGTCTATCCATTTTAGGAATCCTAGCAAGGGTACTGAGTACATTTTTGAAGTTATAGTTGATCTTGTTGGTGAATTTTTCTCCCACAAGGACTCATTATTGTATGGCCTTGGTCTTCATTGTTAATATTGATTAGATAAGAGATTATTCTTCCCCTTGGGTTTTAGTCTCTTTATCATAATCTTTAGATGAAATAGACCAATTTTGAAAAGGGGTGTTCTTCTTGGCCCCATAATCCCCTTTGATTCATCTTGACTCTATTTCCCTTGTTGGATTTGGAATTTATATCTACTTCCTTCCATCACCTCTTTTATATCCTAAAACATCAAAAACATTGTTTTTCTAAATATACTCTCACTTCACCTTGTTCCTCATTGCTTAGATTTAGTAATCCTACTGGGGTTAATCCCCTTGAGTCAGAGAAGAGATGGACTAAAGTGAAGAGGATATGTTTATTAGATCACAACAATGACCATCTTGAAAGTTCCCTCTTGGGTTGTGCCTTGCGGATTTGGGATTTTATCATTAAGTACAATTTTTGAGGTAACATTTTGGCACTATTTCCAAGGATAAAGTCCATTCTCCTGGAAATTTTGAAGACTATGCTTCATGAAAATTTTGTGAGTGTTGTATTGAACATATATTTCTCACATGGCGACTCCATGAAGGGACACATCCCTTGTTCCTTACATATTTTGAATAATTTTTTGGGTGTAGAGGTGAGGTATGATCATATACACAAAAAAACCAAAAAGTTATATTTATTAAAAATATCCAAAATTTAATTACCTCTCACTTTATTCATTGTACCTTTCCCCAATAGCTACTCCCTTTCAAAAATTTTGATGGAGTTCACATCCTAAATGCAATCCACTGCATGCATAGCTTGCACTGCTAATTTAGGAAGATACTGACTAATATACACCATGGATTTATATACCATATATCCCTCCACCATAGAACCCTCAAGACATGCTCTTTGTCTAACCAAAGCCTTCAATGATTTCAAGTGCCTCTCCACCATCCACATTGACCTTGTGTGTACAGGTCCACACATTTCAATCTCCTCAACTTGGTGTATGAGGTAGTGTTCTTGTGCATTGAAAAATGTTGGAGGTAGATACTTCTGCATTTCACACATTAGCCAAGGAATTTCTCTCTTCCAATACTTTATATCATCTTCATGGATTTCTTTCAATAACAACCATCTACAGATCATGACGCAAGAAAATAACATGTTTCAACAAAACATATAAATACATATTACATTACAAGTAAAACACATGTCATTAAGTACAACAACAAAAATGATTTTTTTGTTTTCATATATATTGCAGCGACTTACCTCATGTATTTTCCAAGATCATATATAACTTGTTTGATGTTGTTGTCAAAGTCGTTTGTGAGAGATAGAGGTAGAACATACCGTAACAATAAAAACGAATCGTTACTTGTTCAAAACTAGACAAAAAAATAAAAATCTCAAAAAATGTATACGACCAATATATAAATATGAATACTAAAATGATTAATTACCTTAATGAAGGTATGTCGATCATTTGTTTTTACCCCACCAAATTCACCTTTCTTTGTTAAGATATTCTTTATGTTTGAACAAAAACCTGTGGGAAATTTATTTTTTTGAATGACCACTTTTACACCATTGCTTTGTTGCTCTATTAATAACCATGGAAGGTTATTTTGGTCTCCATAGTTATTTGATCRGATCACACTTTTCATTGCATGATTGGCTTCCTRAATGTCATTACAWATTTTGACAATTTTTTTATCCCTCCTGCCATCTATGATTCRCCATAATGTTTCTATCACATTCTCCCTGATAGACATTGTATCAAATAAATGAACTATTTTTAGGTCCTTATAGCAAGGAAACCTCATGAATTGAGTGGGATAACATTTCATTCCTCATGGAATCCCATTATTACTACCTTCACGACAACGACATTGATGAAGCATAAACAAAATCAGAACACTATTTATCAAATGCGGTGAAATAAAATGAATAATTAAAATAAAATTTCAAAACATGATTCCATTTATGATACATAAACAAAATGCGTACCTCAAGGATTAATTCTGTCATATGCCAACTTACATAGGAGAGGTGTCATTCTTTGTGGTTTTAGCCAGTCTCTTGTTTCCCATTGAAAAGATTTTTTTCAATAGTACGATACTTATGGTTCTTAGAGAGGAAGTGTCTATACTCATCAAACACCTCCTTTCCTAAACTTTTTGACCAACAAGATTTCATATTAGGACCACAAACTGGACATGCAAATTTACCCTTTGTTTGAAGACCTGCAACAAATGGATTAATGTGAATTATATATATATATATATATATATATATATATATATATATATATATATATATATATATATATATATATATATATATATATATATATATATATACACGAAATGATTATTTAAAGAACATGCATGATATATTCAATTAATTATATACTATTCAAGCATGCAATATGGAACGTTACATACCACAAAAATGTGTTAGTCCTGGGGAATCATGAATTGTCCATAAAAGTATTCCACGACATTGAAATCTCTTCTACCCAATTGGTTTACATATGTCATACATAGTGATTCCCTCCCATAACTTTAGTATCTCATGGAAAGGAGGCTCGATATACACATTCATATATTTAACTTGGTACTTACCAAATTGTTTGAAATTACACAAAATTACTACCATGGTATGCATATATACGCAAATAAATAAATAAAATATGTTATGCAAAAAAAGAGAAAAATGCAAAATTTAAATTCATAAAATTAATGTAAACAAATACCTGGAATAATCATTGTCAAAATTATGTGCTCCCTCTTTATTGACATCCAAGGAGGAATGTTATTGTTGATAACAAAAATAGGCCACACCGAGTAAACAGACTGAAGCTCTCCAAATGGATTAACACCGCCAACTACCAATGAAATCCTAACATTATGAGGTTCATTTGTAAATTATGGCCATTTTGTAGCAATTTCCTTAAATGCATAACCATCTACAGGAATTCGAAGAATGACATCTTCAATTCTCTTTAATGCATGGTAATACATAAATTGTGCTATGCTTTGGCACCTGAACAATCGTTGCAAACATGGAATTATGGGAATATGTCGAAGAATCTTTCGAGGGACCATTTTTGTTACTTGATCGGTTCGACATCTACTGATACCACATATCGGGCATTATGTTTTCGACGCATGTTGTCCATAATATATAATATGATCATCAGGAAATGCATCTATACTTTGATACTCCATTCCAATGTCTTTCATAATGGCATGTAAATCTTGATATTTGCAAGGTAAAATATTTGACGAGGGTAACAAAAATTCACCTAACAAACTAAAACATAAAAAATAAATAGTTAATGTAAAGAATAGTAATTGTAAATATTTCATTTTTATTTTACACATTAATTAACACTAAAAAAAATGGGGCAAAGTCAACCTTTATGTAGATGTGAAGAAACATATTACATACCTTAGGATCTGTGTCATAAAAGTGTTCGACAAATGATTCATAACTTTCAAGTTCACCAACAACAATGTAGAGGAGAGAAGATTTGATATTGACCCTTTATAAAGTCGTTTATTTGCCTTTTCAATCAGAGGTTCATGATAAATACCATCACTATTGTCCCCATGATCCTCATCTGGATGACCGAATAAGTCTTGGATCATTTGATTTGTCCCATCATATTGAACTATGTTATTATTATCATCTACTTCCATGGGATCATTAACTTGATCTTCATTATCTTCTTCATGTTCTTCATCTTGTACTACAACATCATTTATGCTACTACTTGGTGCTTTGTGCATAAAGTTAGGGGGCAAATCTAACTTTATAATTACAAACGATCATGAAAAATTAATGCATGTATAAAACAATATAAAAGTTTGAGAATACAATAAATATTAAAACAAATAATGGATGTATATATGGCTAATTACCATGGGACGATATTCATTTGATCCCCTGTCCATGTGCCCATATTTTCTACAATGTTTTTTAGTTGTTTCTATTAAAACTCTTTCGAGACGTCTTGTACAACAATTTTTGCAAGGGAAATAACATTTACCATCACCCTTTTCACCCTCTTTAATTATTTTCCTAGCTCTAATGTTTTCTGACATTCTTCCCCACATACATATACTGAAAAAAATACATGTTTTTTGTTCGCCAAGAAGACCTGCTTAAACCCTTTTTGAAGTGTCGTTATTATAGTAAACTTGTCACAACATCCGTAAAATGAAACATATTTATAGATTTTATAACGTCGCAATTTCGACAATAGTTGACCAATTCAAAGTTGACTTGGTCAAGTACTAGGTGACTATTGGGAGGGGAAAAACCTAGTTTCCATAACATCGCAACTGCGACGACTATTTTACCAACGTCGCAAGAGAGACTAAAATCCAATGGCATCACGATAGAGACATCTTCATCGCAATAGTGACATGTGTTTGTATTATGTCGCATGTGCGACATTATTGGGCAATATGGAGAAAAATAAAATAAAATTTCCTCCATTTTTCAACAGTATGGCCAATTTTGTCCATAACGTCGCAAATAGAACATCAAAAATTTTCCAATATGTACTAGTGTCTCCTTCATTGTATTATTATTGTTGACTGATTCTGGTGAACCATAAAGTTATGAAGAGGCAATGCAGGTAGACACTAAAAATAAGTGGGAGCAAGGAATGAAAGAGTAAATAGATTCCTTGGTAAATAACCATACATGGGACTTAGTTCAGTTTCCTACAGGAAAAAGAGCATTGTAGAATAAATGGGTTTACAGGTTGAAGGAAGAAGATGGAGGCAAAAAGAGGTACACGACCAGACTTCAATAAAGGTATATACTTTGATGAGATATTTTCTCTTGTTGTTAAAATGACTTCAATTAAGACTATTTTAATTTTTGTGGCAACAGAAGATTTGCATCTTGAATAGTTAGATTTAAAAAAAAAAATTATCCATGGGGATTTGGAGAAAGAGATTTATATGCAACAACCACATGGATATGAGGTCAAAGGAGAGGATAATTTGGTATGAAGGTTGAAGAAGAGCTTGTATGGCGTAAATCAATCTCCAAGGAAGTGGTATTTGAAGTTTGACGGGTTTATGACTAAACAAGTTCATAGTAGATGTCATTTTGATCATTGTTTTTATTTAAAGAGGCTAGAAAACGGAAGTTATATTATATTGCTATTGTATGCAGATGACATGCTTGTTATAGCATCTAAAATGCAGGATATAAATGTGCTAAAAAATAAATTAGTTATTTCATTTGCGATGAATGATTTGGGTGCTGCAAAGAAAATCCTTTGTGTGAGAATAACAAGAGATAGGGAAAATCACAAATTGATGTTGTCTAAGGGTTAGTACAGAAAGAAGGTGTTGGAGAGGTTTAGAATGTAGAATACAAAACCAGTTAGTACACCTTTGGCTAGCCATTTCAAATTAACCAAGGAAACGTGTCCCAAGACACATGAGCAGATAGAATACATGTCCAAGGTCTCTTATTCATTATCAGTTGGCAAGTTGATGTATGCGATGGTGTGCACAAGACCATATATTTCACATGCGGTGGGAGTATTGAGCAGGTATATGAACAATCTAGGTAAAGAACATCGAGAGGTAGTAAAGTGAATTCTCAAGTATTTGAGAGGTACTATTACTCATGCATTATGTTTTGGAGGTTCAAACAATGTTCTATAGGGACATGTTGATTCAGATATGGAAAATGATAAAGATAGCAGGATGAGCACTATATGGTATGTTTTTACTGTAGGTGGAACAATAGTAAGTTGGATTTAGAAACTACAAAACGTTGTTGCACTTTCAACAACGGAGGCATAGTATGTTGCTGCTACATAGGCTAGTAAAGAGATGATTTGCTTACAAATGTTTATGGAGGAATTTGGAAAGAAACAAGAGAATAACAGGTTGTACTTTGACAACCAGATTTCCATTCATCTTGCAAACACATGAACCTTCCATTATAATACTAAGCATATACAACTCAAGTACCATTTCATACGATCCATTTTGGAAGATAGACAATTGAATTTGGAAAAGATACATACAAGCCAAAATCTTGTAGGCATGTTAACAAAGGTAGTAACCAGGGAAAAATTGAGTTCCTGCTCAGTTTCAATTGGCCTTCAAGAATGAAGGTGAAGATGAGAAATTCTCCAGGCCTAAGGTGGATCATAGTCCAGTAGGTACAACAACAATGAAGTTGTTGCGATCAATATCCAAGTGGGAGATTGTTGGTTATGGAGCCTGATTATCTTCTTGATTCATAGGTCTTGTTTCAACCATGTTTGGACCCCATTTCCTGATAGGGGGGTGTGGGGGGGCTCCCCCCCCCCCACACACACACATTGGAGCCAAGGGGGTCTATGAGGGAAGAGATAATTAATGGAACTCCTCCTCTGTAGAGGTTCGAGGGTAGTGCTCACGAAGAGAATTTTTTGGGAAAATTTCTTTGAAAAATATTGTAATTTCATAGTCAATCCGTTCATTATAAGGTCACATATTTGACAGTAGAAGACATGTTAAGGTTTTTTTCCCTAGAAGGAAACCCTCTTTTATGAGGAATTGTATTGTGGCTAGGTGAGGGGGAGAATATTGTATTATGAGAGAAGATATTGTGAGAGAAAGAAGAGGAAGTTACATCATGTAGGTTGTAGGTTGTATCCCTTCATTTGCTGGATAATAATAAAGGAAGGACCTAGAACTTTCTCTGGTGGAGATAGCCCAGACTTGGCGAACCGCGTATATCTTTGTCTCTATTGTATTGTGTATATTTTGTGTTTTATTTCCAAATTTGTTTTATTTTATTGCTCTGCAATCATGTTTTTCTAATAGTCCAACCTCTTAAAAGAACATATGCAAGCCATAAGATTGATGCTAGATAGGTTCCTCCAGCTGCAAATTTCCTTGAATTTGAAGAAGTGTATATTTTGTACATCATTCGACACACTGCTCGGACATGTGGTATGCAAGGAAGAGTTTCTATTCAATCAATCAAATATCGTTGTGATACTAAACATGGTGGCTTCCACATAATTCAGAGAGTTGTGTGCCACTTTGGGATACACAGGGTATTACAGGTGGTTCATTCAAATCAATGTGAAGGTAGTTATGTTGCCCGAGAAGTTTTTGTGAAAAAATCCGAAGTAACTATGGAAACAGGAATGCCATAAATCCCTTGGTACATTGAAGGAAAAGTTTGTAACAATGTCGATCTTAGTATTTCCATATTGGGAAAATATTTTCCATGTTCATGTAGATGCGTCATCCATTGTGTTGGGATTCGTACTCACGCAACTTGGTGAATGGAACATTGATCATCCAATTTACTTTTCCAGTCTCAAGTTGTTCAATTCAAAGAAGAATTATACCACAACAGAGCGTGAGGGACTCGCTATGGTATATGAGCTATAGAAGTTTCAAAAATATATGTTAGGCACCTTGTTCAAGTTCTTTATTGACCATTCAATGCTCAAGTATTTGGTCAACAAGCTAGTGTTTGGGGGGAGAATATGTTAAAGAATTTTTCTCTTCTAGTAATTTTAGTTTGAAGTAGTCGTGAAGCTAAGAAAACATAATGTGAGACCAGACCACCTTTCAAGGATCGAGTCTAGGGAAGCAGGTCATAGGTTAGACGATGAGCTTCTGGACGCACAACTCTTATGAGTTGAGGTAGTGCCATATTAACTTGTCAAAAATTCAAAATACCTCACAATAGGAAAAGTATCAATCGATTATAAACAAACACAATGCCACCAACTGGTGACTAGTAGTGTAGGATATCAGTTGATCGTCGGGCACCTGTACAAGCTTGGTGTCGATGGAATTCTACGTATGTGCATATTAGATAATGAAAGGGCCATGTTTTTTTATGAGGATCATGAAGGTATTTCAAAGGGACACAATGCCAATAAAGAAATGGTGCATAAGGTATTTCATGTAGGTTTATGGTGGCCACCAACATTTTTTGATGTTAAGTAATATTGCAAACGACGTGACGTCTACTAGTGCATAGGAAAACCTTATCAACGAGATGAACTACCCCTATTCCTGATCATCGCATTGGAACCATTTGAAAAGTGGTATATTGACTTCATGAGACCAATCAGTCCCTTGACGCTTCAGACATGTGCACACTAAATTATTACTACCACAGAGTATTTGACACAATGGTAAGAAGTTGCACGAGTCAAGGATTGTATTGCATAAATGACCATGCACTTCCTATTTGAGAATGTGATCACAAGATTTGGTTATCCAAAAGTGTTGATGAAAGATCAATGCATGCACTTCCTGAATGACACTATCTACACACTCACTCAATATTTTATGATTCATCACTAGAAGAGGAACCTCTATAACCCACAAGCTAATGGTACAATTGAAGCATTCAATAAGATTCTAGAGGAGGCCCTGACCAAGGTTTGTAATGTGGAGCATGATGAATGGGATTAGCGTATTCCAGTAGTTCTATGGGAATATAGAACAACATGTAATCAATTGACTAAGTATACTCCATACAAGTTGGTCCATGGAAAGGAGGATGACATGCCATTAGAGTTAGTTGTTCCAAGTTTGTGGATTGCCATCACTACACAGATGTGCAATGAAAATGCACTTCAACAATGGTAGGATGACCTTATGGAACTAGAAGAGGACCGTCTTATGACAAGTTATAGCTGATTGGTCGAGAAGAAGAAACATAAATCATGGCATGATCATTTCATTTTGCACAAGATCTTACAACCAAAATCCTTGGTCTTACTATGCGACAACAAATTCCTCAAACACTCCAAAACATTGTGAATGCACTGACTAGGCCAATTTTCCTAGTATACATCAATGAAGTATAATAAATGAAGTCGACAACACTGCAGGGTTAAATGCTCAAGGGACTCATTAATGGAAGCTAGTTAAAGTTGTATTATGGCCCACATGGGTTGAATGCACTTTGAAGTATCAAAACAATGTTGAATTTACCATAGCGTAAGAGGTATATAGGAAGGTATAGATAGGCATAATTGCACATTCATTAGAATAAAAAGATAAGTTCCAATCACATAGGAGAACATGACAAGATGAAAGGTCCATAGATTTTCCAAATTTCATCCAGTGGGAGAATTTATGAGCAACGTAAAATGTATTGGATAGAACAATAGGCTTGCACAAGAGAGGTACAGGTTACATGGTGCCTGGACACACTGAAGGGTCAAAAAACTTGATTTGGCTAGATCACATAGTGTCAAGGTATGCAGAAATTTATGATGACACACTCTAAAAGGCACATCATATGTAGGGTGTCTTGGTACCATTATCATTTTCGTCTATTACATCGACATTGGGACTTGAGAGAATTGATATAGACACAACTACTTTGAGTGACAGCTGAAAAACAACAACATCACATCACAATATCCCTACCTCATCCTTGGTTATTTATACCCTCAAAATGAAAGGAAATTCATTCATAGAGATCCATTGACCACTAACATATAGAAATTCCCAAGACAAGAGTTTCAGAGATTTTTCCATCACTAGCACCAACAATAGCAGGAGTCCTAGTTCCACTGCGAATTCCCAGAGCCCATGGCCTCTTCCAGTAGGTTACTAGTTTCCTACATCTCCTAGTGCACATAGGTGGTCCAAATTCCTAAGGTTTCCTTCTCATCTCAGTTGCAACCTCAAGTGAAACTATTGGGAAGGAGACCCAACCTACAAATCACCAGTGGCATGCCTTCATTCACCAAACAATTCCCTAACCTGTGCTTCGAATACTTTTCTTTAGGCTATCTCTCTCAACCGAGAGTTGGTGCACCTTCCATCATGGATCAACACCTTTGTTAATGCCAGTAGTCTGATTCTCCAAGTAACCCCCTCTATTGGTTTCAGTTTTCTTCATCTTCCTTTATATAAAACAAACTAAATGATGGGAGGAAGATGACAGTCCTGGTTGATGGAGATAATCCTTGGGGCCAACTCCTAGCAGAAGCCCAAGTAACTGGGCCAAGTTCCAGCAGGGGGGTTGGCCTAGTTAGTGCTTGGATATCTAGACTGCATGCTAAAAAAATTCTACTCTTCTCCCATCTAGAGTGAGCTCGAAGAGTGAGAGGTCGAGAGCCCAGACTAATGAATCCAAAAAAATCCTCAACCTTCAGGGATACTCGACTCATTTCAATACCTATGTTAAGTTGCAACCACATCCCAGATTGATGATTTCTCTTACTCAAGCATGGATGCAACCAAAACCAAGTTCAATGATTTTCTCTTTCTCAAGCATTGTGTGGACAGGTGAGTCAGTCCATTTCAATCCTTCATTCCAAAAGCCTATTGATGCAACAACGTTGTTGGCTCAAGGATGAGCCAACTAATTCTGTTGGGGTCCTGTTGGCACCCAAGGTTTTGGGGTAGTTGTGCACGCACCACAAATGAATACTACACATGTGCCCATGAAAATACACTGCATGGTGCAAGGATGGAATTAAGCCAAAGGAATAAGGTGCATGCATCAACCCCATTTTGTATGGTGTGCAAAGGATCTAGAAGATATCACATGTAGGCCAAATCTAAGAATATCTTTAGGAATATTTATGAATGATGAACAAGAACATCTTGAAGGATCATGCGAAATATTATTAATGAGCTGGAAAGTTAGTTAGGATTTTCATGCTCCAAGGAGGATATGTGGGATGCATGTGGGTAGAATAAGTGTGAAGATCTAACATTCACTCAAGAGAGTGGAGCAAAGAAGAAAGTGACATAGAGACAGAGCAAAAGGGATAGATGAAATCAAGTGCAAAGAAGGAGAATAGAGTCCATTTTTTAGTCAATTTATGTCTTATTTTTGTATGAGTTTTTGAAATTATCTAGAAAATGGATTGGAATGATAAAATAAAGAATGTTGTGTAGAGTGCATGGCACCAATTCTTTGTATCTATGAATTTTTATCTGCATGAATATAATGAATGAATGATAGAGTTCTATATTGTTGCCTTCTCTTATGTGATGAAATGAGTAATTTCATGTTTATCTCTTTATGCATAATATTGGTGATGGTCCTCGGAATAGCATCAATAATATTGTTGTATCCTTGGCTTCTTACTTTACTTTGTAAACCCGAGGTTTGTACAAACTTAAGAGGTGCTATGAAATGTGTATGCATTATGCACTTGTCGGTAGTAAAGGTATGAGACTGATCAAAGGTTGAAATGCATAAGTTGGGCTGACAGAAAGAAACTCTAAACTATTGCTTGAAGGGGAACACAACAATATAAAAGTGTAGTAAATTATAGATTGGAGAAAGAAAATATATTATGATGTCAGGAAATAAATCATGCTAAACTATGAATATCAAAGCAAAAGACGAATGCATTATAGTGCATAACAAAACTATATTTAAAGAGATGTTGAAATGATGCATGAATAAAGAAAACTAATTTATGTCTAATCCTTTGATAAATGGAAACCATATGTGTTTTTATTGTTTATATATGTTTTCATAAAAATAATATTAAGATAGAATGAAATTTAAAGCTAAAATGTTCCTACATTAAGTTTCTACATGAACTGTACAGTTTCTATAGGAACCATGCAATTTCTACAGGAAACTCCTACATGAAGAAAAAATGAGGCCTAGAAAGGTAATGTAAGTCTTTAGAAGCATTAACAAAGCTAGAATATATTAAAATCAAATGGAACTTAGGTTCTTGGCTTTGGGAGGCACCTAAGAGTGCTCCAAAATGCTATTGAACATTTCTACAGGATGCCTGCTATAACTAACCAATTAGTGATAATATTAACATAAACTAGAATTGATCATGCAAAACTATATTAAAATTCAAAGAAGAATGAAATACTATCTAATCACTAATTAACATGCATGAAAACTACAAGAATTACAATAGGGTCCTTGAGCCCTCTTGAGTGGGCCCTACTCAAGAAGCACAAGGAGCCTTTAGAAAACTCTAATGAACTTAAGGAAAAACCTTCTTTATTTTATTAATAGTAGGAATACATCAAGATAAAAAAGGCTAAGTTTTCAACAAAAGTCTTTATAAAGTCTCAATATAATAGTTTTAAAAAATTCTATATATTTTTCCTAGACTAGAGGTCTATATATAACTTGAGAGTTCGACCTCCCTTCCTTAATCGAGGAGAGAAGTGGGTAAATGAGAAATCTCGTCCCATTACATATTTATATCCAACTACTATTGATCGGGAGTGGTCATTAATGCACAATGAGTGCTTCTGGAAGTAGGTGGGGATAATGTCCCTTGATTCTTAGCTGGAAGCTCCTTGAGGGAGACAAAATCCCTTATTTTTAGGAGGATGGTACCCTTGAATCAAGAGGTTCGACCTTTTTGGATCTATACACATCCTTTTTCATAAAAAATACATAAAGAAGGCACATTATACACAGAAATCCACCTCAACACACATTCACTAAGAAACATGTAGAAATATCCATGACTTACTATTAAATATGGTAAAAAACAATAGTAAGCCATATTATGGTGGAAAAAATGTGCCTAAGATGAGCCTTTGGAATAGGAAATAATTGGGCTCATCATCACCCCCCAACTGAAACTTTTCACACCCTTTGTGCAACAAAATTTTGTTCATCTTCTCTTTATTGTTGTTGTTGCCTTGTACCATGTTATTGTTCACTAATATGTTGTTATTCAACACTTTGTATTTGTTAAGCACCCTGTTGTTGTTCATTAACATGTTTCTACTCATTAACCTGTAGTTGATCACTGGAATCTTGCCTCATATCCCATGCGACATACCTTGTGATGGCTTGTTGCTCATAATATCCCTTGTTTTTCACAATTTTGGCCCACTCTTCTTCGTATTTTCATGTGTCGATGTCAGCCACAGTTGTCACACGAAGGAGGAGTGGGAGGTTCATTTTCAATCCAATCCACATAGTCTTCATATTCCTTAAATATTCTTTGTACCAAGGTGTCCTTAGGAAGGAAAGCTACAGGGTATTGTGAGAGTGAGGTTCTCTGATTTTTAAGTCATGAGGCAAGGAGTGCCACCTCCCATGGAAAGCTTCTGCTGCCTCTTCTCCCAATAATATTAATGAATCATCTAGATGGGCCATTGCTTCCCTTTTCTTAGTTTTCCAAATTGGGGCCATATATTTATCCAAGGAAAGGTGGTGATGGTTGGCTATGACATCCCTAGGTTGAGTTGCCTCAGATCTAATCCACAAAGGTGTTTAGAGTTCCTCTTCCTTGTACTTTTTGAATTCTTATTCCCTCATTTATTCATGCATAAACTAGTATTCAAAGGCCATCAATTGGACATCCCCCACATATGGTTTGAGATTCCAATTGTAGGGGTGTGGTAAGATAAGGTTATGTAGGTAAAATTCACACAATTGAGCTCTTTCCTCCATGTTAAAGCCCTAATACGCATCTAAAAAATCTTTGGGGGTATCAAGGTTGAATTTCGTCAATTTATCCAAGTGTGCAATCTGATTCTTATGCCACTATTATTTTAGGAACAATGTGTATATCATAACTGGTGGTCTTCATTCCAACATTTCTACAGTCACTTTAGCTATTTTTTTTACTACTTCCATAATTTCCACCTGTTCATTCTTATCATGCAGTTCTCATTTTGCCTTGTTCAATTATTGTTGCAAATTCTCGTTCTCCACCTTTAACTTCTAGCTATATTCCACTTTTTGCATTGTCATTATCTAAAACTTTTCATGCATGAGTTGGATTTTCTTCTCCAACTCTTGAGAATCCTCTTCTTTTTTTTTTCCTATGTTCTCTTATGCCACTCTTTTCCATTTGATGACATCAACCTTGGAATTTTCTAACTCTAATAGGGTTGCAAATATGAGCTTGTCTACAGGGGTCTTTGTATTAGAGGTACCTTCAAGTGTTTTTTCTTCTTTTGCCATTGTCTCCTCTTGGGGTTCCTTCCTTTTTGTTTCTTTTGGTAGTTATGGATTAGGAGAATCCTTGACCTCTTCCACTTGGGATGTAATGGTGAGTGGAGTAGTTGGTATTGGGATGTTCTTGTTTTGACTCTTCTTGATTCTATTGTATCTTCTTCTCCAGGGTTGCACCCATTCTGCACTAGTGATTTTTAAGGGACTGTCAATGGGTGTCCCTAGAGCAGTTAAAGAATCATCCACTTCCTTGTCTTTTTTATCTATTTCTTCTTTTTTTTTTTAATCTTTTGGGCCTGGTGATCTTCTTAGGTTCTTCTCCATTTTTACTATCCTCCTCACTCATTGTTGTTTGTGCCTCTTCAAATGATTGCAGATCCATATTTATGAAATCTTCCTACAAAATTATGTTCTTTAATTCTCTAAGGGAATATGAAATTATCAATTTTATGAGCACATGATGTGCTAAAACTCTTATTTTCCCTTCTTTACCTTTAGTCTCATTTATTTTAATGATTGGAGGAGGAAGTGAGGGATTCTCAAATTCTGGTGCGGTTCCTGATTTGGAAGATTTCTAAGCTGGTATAATAGTATGAAGTTGTAAGAATACACCACACTCATTCTACCCTCACATGTGATGTATTTGATGATGAGATATGACACTTATGGCCAAGGATGAGGGAGGATTTCTATTTTAATGCCATTTTTTTCCTCATTAGGTTTTTCATTTGGTAGAAATAATGCCTTCTTGGCATTAATGCCTTTTTGCCTATCCTCCTTATACCAAGGGAGGCCCATGGGTATACTAGATACTCTATTGATGGAGGCTTCATTGATTATAATTGTTATCCCCCTCATTGTGGTTACATACTCCTGCTCTTGTATATTATGGAAATTCTGATCAAATTCCATGGTTACCTCATCATTATAACCTTTGAGTCTTTCAAAATATTCCATTCAATTACATATCTGAAAAAATTGTAATATCTCAGGATTGTCATAAACCATAAAAGGTTCTATTGGCTATCTCCTTTTGAACCCAACACCCATGGTTGATGTTGATGAGTTAACTTCTTAAGGATTGTGAGTTGACTCTTTGAAGGAAGGAAATTAGAGGGAGAAACAAATTGGTTGTTGGTTTCCTATAGAGGGTATAATAATTGGGGTTTTCTCTTTAGATAAACATGGTGATTAGGATACTGCAACAAGAATTGACTTGGGGAAGAAGGAAAATAAAATATGAGGGTTCTTTAACAATTTCAGGACAAGATGGTCTCTCTACAACGGTCCATGTAGGAACTATGTAAGCAAATTATATAGAAACTCTATTCTACAGGACTGTAAAAATTGGGTTTCTACAAGACACAACTTTTTTTTATCAAAATATCATACAAACCCTTAGTAGTAGTGAATTCGACCATGATTTTGTGAACCATATAAATTGAGGAAAATGCTGAGAATATTTTTACAATTGTAGAGCTATCTCTTTTGTCTATGAGGGTTTAATGGCTGTCTGTACCAATTATGTTCCTGGAGTGTCTTCTAATTCTTTGGTTGAGTGCTTTGGTTCTCTCCCACACCTGCAAGCTTGTTTCCTTTCTTATCACTGCTTGAAATTCACACCTCTTACCTCACAATTCGAAATGGTGATTCAAATCCCCTTTTTACTCCCAGTTATGCCCCCAAATTTTGGATTAGATTGTTGCCTTGTCACAACTATCATCTTGAAGTATTAATCATTCCTTAATTTGTGCCTTGTGTTAGCACTGAGAGTCACCCTCAGATTGTGGGAGGATAAGCCCAGTACCCATCCGAGGTTTTGGTGGATATTGGTTTTATATGAGTGGAGGTCAATGGACAAAACTCAAAATATGAATGATGTTCAACACAGAACTGGACAAGAAATGCATAGGGAAGTGAGGGCCACATCAACTTCACTTAGTGAATTGAGTTTAAGTGTGAGCATAGGGAAGACTTAGTGAGAAATGTGAACAAGACTGCTATGGGCATCAGGCTTTCAAGTAGCTTGGAGAAGAAAAAATCAGGCCCAAAACTTTTCTTGGACTCAAGCTTCAGACACTGAAATATGTCCGAACAACATAGTCACAACCACACAATGATCAAACCTACATCACAATGCAGCTGCAACAACTCGAATGGATCCTCCATGCCCAAGCCATTCAGTGTAAGAGAGAAAAAGATAACAAGGGAGCTAACTAAAACTGGTCATGATGCCACTATAATCAAACCTACATTACAACAACATAACAACCCTCGACTGGATCCTCCATGCCTGAGTGTTTTAGCACATTTTTTACAGAGAGATGAAAATAAGTTGACTTCTATCAACATGAAAGTCTCAAATTTGATATATAAACAGAGAACAATTATGGCTTCAAAACATTACAAAATCGGGAGCTCTGCTCAACCAGTTGACGACCTTAACAAAATATCAAAAATAATTATTTATACTCAGAACAATTTGCCACTACCAGGAGTGTGACCTGGGCACTACAATCAAAGCTTTTCATCAGTGAATTCTTCTGTCAAACTAAATGTGCATCCCTCTGTCAGACGCGAGCTTAGATCGACATGGTTTTTGCAGGGAAATATTTCCACAGGGGTACCACGGGCTGACGGTTCAGTCCCCACGACCAGACCCTCCATGCCTTCCATTTATGGACTGAGTCGAGGTTTCAACCACCAACTCTAATTTCATTAACTGCCTTTCCTCAGAGATTGAACGAGAGTTAATGCTCAGGGAGTGACCATGTGCTGATCTCGAATAAGATTCCATATAAACATGTAATTGCGGGGCCACTCAGAGGTGGTTTGGGTTCAAACTGCTTTTGGGTCTGCAATCCACCATATTTTTCCACGTAGCACATTCACCATACCATGGTTTCAATTGTGGGACTGCTCAAGAAAATTATCGCCCAAGCATGTTTCATCCCCACAATGGACTGTGGTCATAGGTCTGGTCCTGATCTATGATCTGAGTGCACCCGCTAGATTTAGCGTCACTGCCAAGCTTAATCACCCACCAACTTTAGGATCTTCCAAAAGTGTTCCTTGGGATGGGGCACTACTTTTGGCATTGAACAATAACAACTCTCAGAGGATGATCTGATGTGGAGGCCTGACGTCACCATGTTGATATGTCGCGGACGGATAGGTGACATATGTCACTTGAAAACAAGCAAAAAGCATGTCTAAAATGCTTGAAATGAGTGCCATGTGTCAATGCTAGACAGATGCAACGTGTCTTTGTCGACAGCTACCACGACCTTGGTGCTCCAGGGCTCGGGTGCTAGCTCTTTTTCCTTTGGCTCCTCTATGTGCTTTTACCCGGATCTGGCGATCTGATGACATGTGTCTTCTTGAATCGAACGACCGAGAATTACTTTGGGTCTCTGGACTCTGGGAAAATCAAATCTCAAACCTCCTCTACCTTCAATTGCTTTTACCTAGAGATATGGATTTGATGACACGTGGCCCTCCTGAGATCGACGACTGAGATCCCTTTGTGGCCTAGACTTCGGGAAAATCAAATCTCAAACATGGGCTTCCAAGGTATTTTACCCAGAGTCATAGATCTGATGATGCGTGGCCCTCCTAAGATCGACGGCTGAGATCCCTTCATGGCTCCAAGCTTCGGACTTCTCAATAGTCAAACTTTATTTTCCCCAAGAAAATTCGTCGGAGCTAGGGATCTGACGACACGTGGCTCCTGGATTTGGACGGTCGAGATCCACTTCGAGTCTCCTGGCTCTGGGAAAATCAAAACTCAAATCTTGCTTACCTTCTGTTCTTTTACCTAGAGCTATGGATCTAACGAAACATGGTTCTTGCTAATCAACGACTCATATTCACTTCAGGCCTTCGACCACTTCGGCACTTCGGGCGCTTCGAGACTTCGAGCGCTTAGGGACTTCGGGCCTTTGAGACCTTGGTGTTTTTCTCATTTTAAAACTCTCGAAGTAAAACTTCCAGAGTGATAGATCTGATGACGCGTGGCATTCTAGATTCAGATGGCCAAGATCCTCTTCGGGACTCCAGGACTTCGGGCCTTCAGGAGGCACTACTGTTAATATCAATGGCTCCCTGCTGATTTTGAGATCAATGGTCCACGATTGCTTCGAGAGTTCGAGATTCGACTCTCCGGAAGTTTTATGCACTTCTCACTTCAAAACTCTCGAATCTCATTTCCTCGAATGCTTGGATCAGCTGCCACCTATGCCCTTTAAGATCAATGGCTCATGATCGCTTAGGGACTTCGACTCTTTTTATTTCACTATACTTCGTGCAATTCTGAAACTCTAAATACCTGGGGGCTGCTAATCCAATATTCACAGGGGATCCCCACCATCGCAAAATGGACTCACATGCTACTTGCGATTCAAGTCCGAAATAAATTGTTCTGAAAGTTGTTCTTCATGCTCAAGGCTGTGGCCTGTGTGAACAAGGACCTGGACAATTTTGTTGTGGGCTTGGGAAAATAGGGAGACCAGTGACTGAAACACAGGAGGCGAGTTCTCGTCCTCGGAGAAAAACAAAGGGGCTTGGGGCCGAGGTTTCTCTCAGGTAATATATTCAAGGAAAAGTAGGACACACAAATGAACAAGAGCAAGCAGAGAACGATTTACAAGCCGAAAGGGGGAAAAACTTAAGATTTTGCCTGCAAAAAGGAGAGGGGCAGGGAAACAATACAGACCTAGGTACCAACAACGAACACATATGACTCCAAACAACATTATGTGATAACACCTTGTAATATTTAATACTTCGTGGAATGATAATCCACTAAAATCACTTATCTCCACATGTCAATTAAAATTTAGCACGAATTATGGCCACCCCAACTGAGGAAACAAGGAAATGTCCTTGTTTTCATCACCATATTATACTTTATAGATATTATGACCATATGAAATAAGCATGCATAATGTTGTATGAGGATTAAATGAATGTTGAGAGGCGAGATAATTGTGTTTACTTTATTACCTTTGCATTCATCTAATTTTGTTGCTTGCAGGTGGCTGGAGTAATTGCAATTGGTATTGTTGGTCATCATTCGTTGATTCATCGTTTGATGATGTTCAGGTCCTCTGCTTGATATTGGTGTTGAAGACTTTCTCGTTGATATGGGTGATGCACATTTCTTTTATAGAGAGATCTTGGATATTGTGTCTTCCAATATTTTTATAGGATACAGAGCATCCTATAGAATTGTAAGTTCTTATACTGAAATATTTCTACAAGATACAGAGTATCATGTAGAAATAGATTTTTGTTGTTTCGGTGGTTGTATTTGATGTAGAAGGTTGTTGTATAAGGTTGTTGTCTTGTTGATATTAACAATTGAATTTTTTATGTTGGTCTTGACCCTTGAATGTTTTCCATTATTTGTAGAAATGGCAATGTAGGCTGATCTTGTAGAATCATGTAGGATGATCCTGTAGAAATCTATAGGATAAGCTTGTAGGTTGTTTTTATTGAAATAAAGGGGTAGAATGTAAAATATTGGATATGGAAAGTGATATTGATGAATAAGAACTAGGAAAATAAATAATTTGTGAATGAAAAAATGATGTAAAGTGTTATGTATGGATGATGAAAAAAACTGAAAAT
>ML834678.1:35710-47824 GCA_009831015.1 Picea engelmannii
CTGATTTGTAAATTAATCCCCGATTAATGGATTAGGGTTTTGGTATCTACGGAATACCTAAAAACATTGTATATATTGTATGGTGAATGGTGAAATTCGATATAATGAAAATAATAAAGGTTTTCCCGGTTGAGGGTTTCCGGTAAAAATCTTTGTGTACTCTGTGTATGAGCCATTGATTAATTTCTGTATTGCTTAAGAATCTATATGCATTGCTTTACTTTGCAAGTTTAAAACTTACATTTGGAAGCATGAAAAAAGATAGACTATATTAAAATCATATGGATCTGAGGTTCTTGGTCTTGGGAGGCACCTAAGAGTGCTCCAAAATTATATTGAACATTTCTACATGATTTCTGCTATAACTAACCAGTTGATGATAATCTTAACAAAAACTAGAATAGATCATGTAAAATTATATTAAACTTCAAAATAGAATGAAATACTATCTAATCACTAATTAACATGCATGAAAACTACAAAAATCACAATAGGGTCCTTGAGCCCTCTTGAGTGGGCCCTACCCAAGATGCACAAGGATCCTTGAGATAAATCTAATGAACTGAAGGATTTCATCAACAACATGAATACATCAAAAGAAAACAAGCTCCAAGTTGTCAAAAAACGTCTTCATAAAGTCTCAACACAATACTTCTAAAAAATTCTATATATTTTCCCTATACTAGAGGTCTATATATAGCTTGAGAGTTCAACCTCCCTTCCTCAATCGAGGAGAGAAGTGGGTAAATTAGGGATCTCATCCCATTAAATCTATATCTACAACTATTTTGATTAGGAGTGGTCATGAATACATAAGAAGCGCTTTTGGAGGTAGGTGGGGACAATGTCCCTTGATTCTTGGTTCGAAGCTCCTTGAGGGAGACAAAATCCCTTGCTTTTAGGAGGCTAGCACCCTTGACTCAAGAGGTTCGACCTGTTTGTAGATATACACATACTTTGGCACAAACATTGGAGAAAAAAGGCACATTATACACAAAAATACACCTCAACATACATTCACTAAGAAACATGCAAAAATATCCATGACTTACTATTAAATATGGTCAAAACAAATATTAAGTCATATTATGGTGGAAAAAATGTGCCAAATATGAGACTTTGGAATAGGAAATAACGAGGCTCATAAACTGGGTTAATGGATTATGAATGAATGAATGTATGAAATCCCAAGAGGTTTCCTTTTATGCATTGTCCCTTCATATCAGACACAAGACCAAATGGTTTATGTGATTCTCATGGAATTTCGGGTGAGACCTTATTCAATCCTCAACTGAAGATTGAATATGCTGACTCCTTGGGGTTTTTTTGGTCAAATATTGATGAACCCTAGGTCTTCAACCCCCAACGATAGGAGAGATGTGTGCCAACACTTTAAATTTCAACCCTGGGTTTGTACAAACTTGAGAGGTACTTTTCACTATGTGTAGACCCCACACATGCACCTATCTATAAAGAGATATTATTTTGTCCAAGGACCACTTTAAATTATTCAATAAGGGAGAGTGAAAGCAAACAACTGCTTAACAAATCATAAATACAAAACCTAAAGTTTAAGTGCTAGAAAAACTATAAATTAATTAAAGGAAAAGACTACAAAGCATAATTTAGAGGACCAAGCAACTCGATGACCATTCCCCGCTTATCCTGTTAGTGGAAATTTGGGGTACATTATGCAAGGAACGTAGTGTAAAGATGCAAATCCAAGTGAGCCGATATGAGTTTTTGGATCAAAATAAAGAGACAATTATGCTAATAAATCCAGTTGTAGTTATCTAAGTGAGTTGAAGAAAAGAAAACCCTACTTAAAATATATTCTATTTGAATAACTAAAGCATAATTAAGAAAATTGACCCTTTATGAAATGAAAATGAAGTGATTCTTGGTCCAATACACTCCTTGTGATGTTTACAAAATATTATAACTAAAGTGAAGAACAGTTAGAAATAGTTTTGGAGGAACTGTGTGCTACTACAGGAAATTCAGAAATGAACACAGGAAATGCATAATTTCATAGTGATCATGTGCTACAGGTAAAATCCTCTAAACGATGGATATAAAGTTTTATTATCATGTCAATTAGGTTTATCTCAAGTGGTTGGGAGGAATGATTTTTATCCTCCCCACCCGGGTTCAATTTTTGTAAGTGACATGTTGAGCTCATAACAAGTATATTGTTGTGATGGATTCAATCCTTGATGTTGGCCAAGCCTGTTCCATAAAGATTATAAGGTTTACCCTAGGTACCATCCTCAAAATGAATGGAAGTACTCATGGGTATTCCCCAAGATTTGTAACCTAGAAAAAAAAAGGTGTTATTATCATGAGAGGAACAACCACACCATAAAATAATACTTATAGAACCACTACAGGAAACAAACTGTAGCTAAACTAGCTATGCATCATCTACTGTATAAATAAGAGAAACTAAAAGTGATAGCAAGAAAGTAAATAAAGGTACAATTAAAGGTCCTTAGATTAAACTTGAGTGGGCCCTACCCAAGATTCCTACAAGGAACCTAAGAAAAACTAATAACAACCATATGGAAGATGAAACCTTTCCATTATCATATCATTTCAAAAATAGAGTTACAAAATGAAAAAGATCCAAGTTCTAAGCACTCCTACAATAGCCTACAGATGACTAACTAACTCAAGGCTAATCCATGAGATCTTCTTATATTAAGAACTAGAATCAGTTTGACCCTTCAATCACTCCTTGATTGAAGGGATATGATCCCTTATATCTCTAGAATTAAGATCCTTGGTTCTAGGAACCAATTCCCTTAACATATTTTATTCCTTGGATCATTAGTTCGCATGGGTGAGATGGATAGTGATGTAGACACCCCTTCTCCCCTAAGGGCTGCGCGACCTTCCGGTCTACGATCGATCAAGGTACTGAGTCAGATTGACTCTTCGTGTCTCTACTAGACCCCAAAACCACTTACACAGGGCCTTTCTCTAAATGCACAGGTCATCTGAGACCCGCGACTTCTCTCCCAAGTGTTGTTCGAACCTCAATGCCAAACGGGCGCTAACTCCTCTCTGTTAAGCCCTTTCTCTCTTGTGACCACGTGCTCGAGTGAATGGCACATCATGATTTTGTGACCCTGAGAATGTTGCTACCTCCATTCACTCGATAGCCGAAATCATGATGACCCGAGATCTACAGCTCAGATCTTCCCTTGGTCAACCGCTACGATTAAATCAACGTTTTTCGCTTCACAAATTTGGAGTATCCTTGCCTCCGTTATCTTGATAGCTGAAATCACGATGGCACTAGATCAACGGTCCAGGTCTCTCCTCATAACTGATGGTCACAATTATTTCGAGACTTTTCATTTCACGAAGTCGAAAGACTTGTCAACTCCGATCCTCCGATCCCCGAAATGTCGATATTTTACCCTAGACAATCAATGGTCTAGATCTCTCCTGGATCCAACGACTCAGATCAAGTCGTAGATTTGAGCTTCATGAATTCTTAGAGTTATGCCCTTTGACTCCTCCAAAATGCGAATCAGAAAAACATTGGTCATTCGCCACTCGTCCCTCTTGATGGATGGTTCTAATTCTCTAGCGTTCAAATTGAACGGCTAAGATCTTTTCCCCCTTTTTCTTACGCTATCTTTAGAGTTAGAAAATCTTCTGGGTGTTCAAAGGTTTCGAACCTTTGCTCCTTCGACGAGTCCGATTCTTGGATCTCTTTAACACTTATGAAAAGTGTTATCCTTCCTGAGCTTGGTCTTCTAAAGACTTTGACTTCCATGCACACCTTACATTTCAGGGATTCGATAACTCAGATTCTGAAGGCTTTCTCGAAGAGAAATTCCTCTCGCCTTCCTGGCGTTCTCCTTTCCTGAATCTTCGATGCTTATTCAAATCTCAGATCTGTGCACTCCTTGCACTAGATATTCATGCAAGGTTAGGGTTCTTGTGGATGTCTGTGCACTCCCTACACCAGTCTCTTTGCACTCCTTGCAAAGGGAAAGTTTCGTGTTATCTCTTCTGATTTTCAGAACCGAAACAGATTTCGTCAACGCACTCCTTGCGTTTTGTGTGCACACCTTGCACTACTTCAACAAAAGAGAAACAATTGAAACCTCTTCTAACATTCACAGTCCCATTAATTCATAAATAAATTCATTCATTCATGAAAACACAACAACAGAGAATTGCAAACAATGTTCACACTATGCATTGGATCAATTTTCCTCTGTTCTATTTCAAAGTGAAAATGGTTACAACTGAAAAAATGAAAACGAAAAACAGAAAAACTCAATTTCCTACTGTCTTGCAACTAACATCTTCTCTACAGCCACTACCAACCAACGACTACCTATCCCCCTCATTTGGGCGTATAAAACCTTTATTTATACAGAGATTTATTAGGGTTTCCCCATGGCTACTTGTCTACTCTAAAAATTATCCTAACAACTATCTAGACCAATTGCATTCCAGAGTTGTCATGGAATCTCCCATTTCGCTCGCAATCATCCAAGCGTGCCTCCATATTTTCTCGGTCTGGTTTCAAGAATGCCTCTAAAATTAATTCTAGCGCTGAGTTAAGGTGGCTTCAAAATGTCTGTTGTAATTGCCAGCGTTGATCTCCCATACCGTTTCCTTGACGTTGATAAGTCTTTCTCCACGTGATTACCAACGATGCTCCTGCATCATGCTCCCCTTGACAAAACTTCATGGACTCATGTCCATGATATCCTGCACTAACCTTCCATGCTTTTGTATAACAACTTCATTTTCCCAACTGGCATCTTATATTGGGTGTCCCTTCCACTTGAATAGATATTCAAAATAGGTTTTCCTCCTGGTCTTTTTACCGATCCTCTGATCCACGATCTTCTCCATTTGTGGCTTCTCTGCTACAAGAATTTGTTTCTCCCACTGGATCTTCTCTTGATCTTCTGACCCCTCTGTGTCATCTTTTCTGTAAGGATACATGACTGAAACATTGAATATGGGTGATATGCCCACACCATCTGGCAGCTCAATCTCATAGGCGTTTGCGTCAAACTTCCTCAAGATCTTACATGGTCCTATATTTTTTGTCTTTAACTTATTATATGTTCCCCTAGGGAACCTTTCTTTCCTCATATGTGAAAGAACTTGATCTCCTACTTCAAATTGAAGTTCTCTGCGATGTTGATCAGCTCTGCATTTATACTCTTGGTTAGAACTCTGCAACTGTCCTCTGATCTGACTATGGAGATTTTGCATGTCTGCAACAAAATCTTCTGCTCCAGCGCTCCTGATATCACTTTGTTCCAAGTCTCTCAACTCAGACACTCCCCTGGGTTGCAGTCCATACAATATTTGGAATGGGCTTTTTCCAGTTCTCTTTTTTGGTGAGTCATTGTACACAAATTTTTCTTGTGGCAGAATATGATCCCACTGATTATGGTGTTCAGTGACCAGACTCCTCAATAAGTTTCCCAAAATTTTGTTTACCACCTTAGTCTGCCCATCTGTCTGAGGATGATAATATGAGATGAAGAAAAAATTTGTCCCCAACTTCTTCCACAGTGTTCTCCAAAAGTGACCAACAAATTTTGTGTCTTTGTACGAGACAATGCTTCTAGGTAGGCCATGAAGTCTTACAACTTCCTTGAAAAATAGATTTGCAACATGTGTTGCATCACTGGTCTTTTGGCATGGGATAAAATGTGCCATCTTTGAAAATCTATCCACCACCACAAATATGGAATCAAATCCTCTTTGCGTTCTTGGTAGTCCCAACACAAAATCCATGCTTATTTCATCCCATGACCTCTCTGGTATTGGCAATGGTTGATACAATCCAGTGTTTTGTCTTTTTCCTTTTGCATGTTGGCAGATTCTACATCTGTTCACAAACTTGATCACTTTTGTTCTCATACCTGGCCAATAGTATGAACTGCTCAACTGTGCAAACGTTTTATCCTGGCCAAAATGACTAGCCTATCCTCCATTATTCTTTTCCTTCAAAAGGTTATCCCTCATTGAGCATTTTGGTATGCACAACTGATTCTCCTTGAACAACAATCCCTCTTGAATCATGTACTCTGTCCACTAGCTTATGTCTCTCAGCAGAGGGTTTGCACATGCTTCGTATGCTTCCTTGAAATTTGTATCATCACAATACATGTCCTTAAGGTGTTCAAACCCCAAGGTCTTCACCTTAAATTCCTGCAGAATCAACGATCTTATGCTTAATGCATCAACAACATTGTTAGCATTCCCAGCAATATGTTTTATGACAAAAGTAAAATTCTGCATAAACTCAATCCATTTTGCATGCCTCTGATTCAATTTTTCCTGCCTGGCTATGAATTGTAAAGCCTGGTTATCGCTATACAAGAAAAATACATGTGGGACAAGATAATGTCTCCACTTCTTCAAGGCTTGAATTATGGCATAAAAATCCTTATCATACGTGGAGTATTTTCTCTTGGTTTCATTCAGTTTCTCATTGAAATAGGCAACACGTCTATTGTGTTGACTCAAAACTACTCCTATTGCAACCCCACTTGCATCACATCTTACCTAAAATGTCTTTTCAAAATTCGGCAAGACCATAATTGGTCATTCTTTTATTTTCTCGTTCAGTATATTGAAGCTCTTCTCGGCTTCCTTTGTCCATTTGAAAGACTTGTCCTTATTCTTCACTGTATCCATCATTGGCACAAAATTTCCACTGAAGTCTCTGATGAAATTCCTATATAAACTCTCTAATCCATGGAAGCTTCTCACCTCGAACATATTCCTTGGTGACGACCATTCTTTGATTGCTTTCACCTTCTATGGATCCATCTTCAGTTCATTTTAAGAGATCACAAAACCCAAGTAAATGAGTTTTGTCTTCATAAAAGAGGACTTCTTCAGATTTATCAACAACTTCTCCTGTTGTAGTCTCCTCATCACTAATGTCAGGTGCCTCAAATTCTCTTCTTTAGTCCTGCTAAAGATCAGTATAGCATCTACATACACAACCACAAACTTGCCAATGAAATCTTTCAGTATTTCATTCATCAACATCATAAAAGTACTCGGAGTGTTTGTTAAGACAAACGACATAACAATCCACTCATACAGACCTTCATTTGTCTTAAAGGTTTTTTTCCACTCATCACCTTCTCTCATTATGATCTGGTGATATCCACTTTTCAGGTATATCTTAGAAAAGAAATTTTCTCCACTTAAATAGTCCATTAAATCATCCATTCTTGGTAAAGGGAATCTATACCTGATGGTGATCTTGTTAATGGATCTCAAGTCTGTACACATTCTCCATATTCCATCCTTATTTGGACTCAACACAGTTGGTATTTCACATGGACTCAAGCTCTGCCTAACCAAACCCTTGTCTAATAGTTCTTGGACTAGGTTCTTCACTTCCTCATTCTCTTGAGGTGTCAATCTGTATGCTACTTTGTTCAAAAGGCTTTCTACTAGTATCAAGCCAATATGTCGACTGATACTTCTAATGGGTGGCAATGAGTTAGCCATCTCATCCACCACTATGTCAGCAAAATTATCAAATAATTCCTGAACTTCTTCAGGAAAATATTCTATTGAAGTACTTGTAAGGATAACTCTAGGCTTCCTTACCACAACAAATTGCATCTCTTGTTCTTCCCTGAACTCTTTCAGGAATTCCTTCCCACTCATGAGAAGTATTCTTGTGATGGACTCCTCTTTCACTTTCTTCTCCTCTATTAGAAGCAACATGTGTGTCCTACCATTCTTCTCTAATGTGTTTGTATTTTTTCTCCCATCATGAATGACATTCCTATCAAACTGCCATGGTCTTCCCAACAGAATATGACATACATGCATGGGAATTACATCACACAAAATTTCATCTCTATATCCTCCTATCTTACATTCAACCAAGCATTATTTAGTAACCATTACCTAGTGTCCTTTCTGCAACCATGAGACTTTGTATGGCTTCGAATGTGCGGTTGTCTCCAGCTCCAATTTCTCTACCATATCTGTGGATACTAGGTTATCAGTGCTCCCACTGTCAATTATCACCTTGCATACTCTATCTTTAGTCTTGCAAGTTGTTCTAAAGATATTGTTCCTCTGCACCGACCTTTCAATTTCTGCCTCTGGTTTTAAGAGAACTTTCCTCAACATCAGGGATCTCCCATCCTTTTCTCCTTCTACTTGAACATCTCTTCTTTGTGCTTCTCAAATGTGATATTTTCCTCCTGCTTCTTTCTTTTTCTTGGGGCATTCCCAAGACATGTGTCCTGTCTTTCCATAGGCATAACATATTACATCTCCTCCTCCTCCTCTTCCTCTTCCTCTGGAAGAATTTCATCCACCACCCTGTCTTTCTCAGGAACTTCATCCTCTTTCTGAGTGACTATGTGGTTTCTCAGTCTCATACTTAGACTTATGTACTATGTCATGGGTAAATCCATTTCTTTTGTTTGGGACTGAGCTTTTACCTCTCCCTCACTGATTTTTCTTTCTAGCCAACTTTTCCTCTGCCTTCATCACAAACTGATAAGCATCCTCCACTGTCCTTACTGACATCATGTTGAGCTCATCCTGGATTTCATATCTCAGGCCATTTATATATCTGGTTAATTTATTTTCATCTCTCTCTCTTTTTCTAGTTCTGATGTTCAGCCTATATAACTCCTTGGTGTACTCCTTAACTGTCATCCCTTTCTGTCTCAGGTTCTGCATATTCCTGAACAGATTGATCTAATAATCCTTGGGCATGAACTTAGCCTTCAACTTGGCTACCATATCCCAACTCTTTATCTTATGTTTTCCTTTGCTTCTCCTCTCAGCCTACAGTTCGTCCCACCATAGTGTTGCATGTCCTTTTAGTATGGTGACAACATGTCTCACCCTTCTTTCCTCATACACGTCTTCATAGTCGAAGTATTTGTCCATGGATCTTATCAAATCCAATATCTCTTTGGCTTCTAAATTTCCTTCATACATTGGGACCTCCATCTTGGATCTGCCTCCCAATTTGGAAACTACTCTTAGCAAGCATTCCTCGACAACATCCTCTCCTGTAGCTTCTCCAGCAACATTCTCTCCCACTACTTCTTCGCTCTTTGTATCACTGACATTTCCAGTATCATGTGATCATCTCTGCACTGCCTACATGGCTTCTAATATTGCATGGAGTTCTCACATCTCCCTTTCTCCAGATATTCCTGGTCTGGTTTCAAGCGTGCCTCCAAAATTATTTCTGGCGCTGAGTTAAGGTGGATTCAAAATGTCTATTGTAACTACCAGCGTTGATCTCCCGTGTAGTTTCCTTGACGTTGATAAGTCTTTCTCCATGCGATTTCCAATGATGCTCCTGCATCAGATAGGGTCTCTTGAAGGCCTTGTCATCTTCTCGACTAAGGTGAGGGGAGAAGTTAACTTTTTTTCCTCAAAGCACACTGGAGTAGAATTCCTCATGTGGCTCGACTTGCTGGACTTAGTCTTGCATACACACATTCATCATGAAATCAAGCATAAATAATCAAGCACAACTTTTAAGTATAAGGGTAGGTCAAAAAGAGTCATGGATGGGCCTCATGGTATACAATGTATGGGCCCATCACCACTTATAGGAATACCAGAAATAGGTGGAAACCCACTTTTTACTATAAAACCAAGGCTCTACCTCCCACTAAAAGAAAATCAAAATGCGGGCATTGATGTGGATATATATAGTGGGAAAACTAATGCTAGGTACACTCATAGAAGGAAATGATGTGACTGGTGGAATTCCCCAAATGGAAAAATCAAATGTCATGGGTAGAGTAATAGATGGTAAGGAAGAAGACATTGTGACTCCTCCCATCAAACTAGACGATGTGGGGATAGGCCCTCCCATGCTGGATGACCCATTTACTCCTAACATTTCATGAGTATTGTTGAAAAAGGAAAAATTATGAATAAATGACCTACTCAACTAAATGACTATAGGCTCAAAGGGACCAATCAAAGGAGGGTCCAATTTTGGTAGAGGAATTTTTTCTATCTCTTCAATATCTACCTATTAAGACTCTTATGAATCTAATATATGCACTTTGAAGGCTTATGTGCCAGTGCCATCCAATGAGTACACCTGGTTGCAGGAAGTTCCTCCTCTTTTGGGAAATTCCTCATTGTTATCAAGACCGACAAAGAGGTTGGTCAACCATGAAGTAAAGCATGTTTTATATAAAGAAAAACAAAATCCTATGGCCAACTAGACACAAACAACCACATAGCACACCCTAGAAAATATAAAGTTGCAACAATAAAACCATCTGTAGGTCAAAGGGGCCTTCTAAAAACCAAAATCCTAAGGGATGTCAACTCCCCAAGACTAGCTAGCAAAGGTGTGAGAGACAAATATACTAAACATCGCGTAACATCCCTTACAAGTGTAAGTACCCTTGTGAAGACAACCACCCTCCAGGGGAACTAAGACAATGATTCGACATATTGCTTAGGTACCACAAGTACTTCCCATTCGTAGTCACTAGTACAATTCCTTTGGAATGGTCACTATGGTTACCACTTCACAATTAGCAACTAGGTGGAAAAATCGTGTGTTAGGACCACATGTATGTGTAGGGAAGCAAAGCCTAAAATTTCAGAGAGAAGTGATTCCACTTCACACTAAAACCCATGTACACATAGTATTCCAACAGATACCAAACCAAGTGAAAAGGGGATATCACTCCACTTTACCTAGTGTGACCTCCTACTTGACACATGTGTTAGAGGTGCTTTCGTGGCAAGCGCTCCTTATTACTAATGGATTTTTGCAATCATTAATCAATTCCTAGTTTTGGTTTTAATGGTCGTGAAAAGTTCACTCTCCAATCCTACACCAAGGCCCTAACCCCTAAGCTAATGTTGGTGTCTAAAAAGAAAAGAGTATTTGATTTTAGATTAAGCACTTTTGTTTTTATGGTTGTTGATCACTCAAAAGGATGCAGAATGGAAAAAAAGGGTGTTTATTTCTCTTTTCAATTTAAAGAAAGATAAAGAGTGAATATGCAAGAGATAAATTTATTTTTCTTCGATGATGTAATAAATTTAAAACGGGTGTTTATCACTCTTTTTAATTAATTCTTTAATTATCATGAATGATAAATATTAGTTTAATGAATTATTAAAAGATATTTATGGACACTTTATTATAAAATTATTATTATTGGTAGTTGAACCAATTAATGGGAGGGATAAGGTAGTTGAGGAATTAATGGAGGGTAAGGCAGTTGGGGAAATGGATTCGAGGGAGAAAGATAAGGGATAAGGGAGAATTGGGGGAGAGGATGTTTTTTTGCTTTGGTGATATTTTTGGTTTATGGCAAGGTAAGAAAATTTGGAGAAAAAGGAGGAGGGAAGGAAACAGTTTTGGCTGCAACAATTTTACTTACAGTTTTTCTTGAGGACTCTCACAGGGGCACCGTTGTTACTGGGAATTTTGGGCTCGGGGGATAGGAAACCGTAAGGATTCCTGGAGCTAGGGAGTCGGAGAGATTGTTCCTAGTTGGCTGGGAGGTTACTCAGTTTGGGCAGGATTCATCAACTTCAGGTTCAACATCAGGTTGAGGTAAATACCTTATGCATTCCCTTATATTGTTGTTCATTATTCTCATTGCATTGTTGTTCATTATGCTCATTATGTTGTTCATTATGCTCATTATACTGTTGTTCATTATTATACTGATGAACATTATTATTATGCTGGAACAGTAAATAAAGAACTAAATTAGAAAGCATTTGTGTATTTATATTTCTTTTTATGAGGTTCTATATGCACATGCCTTACATATGGTATCAAAGCCCGATTTCAAAACTGAAACCTAGGGCTTACCCATCCTCATAATTGAAATATTATGCTATATGTTCTTTAAACAACCCAGAAAAACATGGATATGCAGCCTTGAAACCCTTTAATCACAACTAGTAAATAACCAAAAATAACCCAGAAAAATAAATAAATAAACTACCCATAAGACTGAAATGGAGAGATAGCATGAAAATAACCATGAAATGTCTATGAACATTTCATGAACTTGTTCACCTGTACAAGTGAAATCCTTGAAAGGAGATAAATAAACAGAAATAATT
>ML834678.1:49994-66294 GCA_009831015.1 Picea engelmannii
ATGCGAGCAAGTGGGTGTAGGGTTTGGGTAATGAGAACCGGGCGGCATGTGGACCTCATGCGAGGACCCACGATGCCCGACTTTTAAAATTTAAAATTATTTTAATTTCTTTTATTATTATTATTATTTTTTTTTTATTTTTTTAAATTAGTTTAAATTTTAATTATTTTAAATTATATCAAAATTTTAAATTAGTTAATAAAAAAAAAAATCAAACTATTGATATTAAGTGATTAATTAACTAGGGATTAATTAATTAGAATGATTAATTAATTAAGCGATTAATTAATGCTAATCTGTACTTAATTATGATACTAATAATAATATTAATTTTATGGATTAGATTAAATGTGTTGATTAATACTATTGAAACTTAGGTTAAAGCTTAGTCTAGGTTCTTGGGTTATAATAATTAATCAACATTGTATTTAACACACTTTAATTAAATTCCAAATCTCTAAAGACTTGAGGTAAGTGACACTTATTGGCGAGTACCTCGCAGCACTAACATAGTTGGCAAGGCAAGGGAGTTAGAAACTATTCTGAACAAAGTTACCAAGCTTAGAAGCTTTCAACCCCAATCTTTAGCCACTTATCCTAAAGAAAGTAACGTCTATTTACAGACAAGTAAAAAAAAAAAACTTACGCCTAACCCTATGTTTACAAGTATGAGTTGAGCCAATGTGAACTGCCTTAGACTCTTCCCTGACAAACATTTGGTTTAATGTTGATTCAATTATTCAAGATGGTTAGGAATTGGTGAAATCGAGGTCGAGGGGCATCGTCGCAAGGACCGCCAATGATGGCGGTGCCACCACCATCGCCTGAATTAGCTCTCATTTTGCGCTCTTTGGAGGCTATTAATGAGACTTTAAAGGGGTATCAACCAAAAGATGTCAAAGTGGAACCCCCACCATCTGGAGTGGGTAATCCTGAAGCGTCGAGGGATTCAGAGGGAGGGCCTCCACCTGGGAACATCACTAGAGAACTACAAAAGATCAAACTCCCAGAGTTTGTCAGGTTCGTGCCAGTGAACGTGCAGAGGCATGGTTGGAAGGAATGCCACAATGTTTCACCTTAAGAGACTATGCTTCCACATCAAAGGTGAAAATAAAAATCTTTCAGTTGAGGGACAGTGCCTTGAACTGGTGGGGTAACCTGGAGAGACAGTTGCACCTTACCCCTGATGTCACACACCCACTATGGCACCCTAGATTTTTCATCTTTTCTTTGAGGGACAGAATCCCCGAATTTCTATGGGGCCTAGTGCAGACCATCCCTTCCCTTATCCTCCTCCATGTGATCATTGTCTATGACCACAAGCCTTACCAAAAAGGTGCTTCCGGATTTCGCATTTCAGGATTTCTGTGTGCGAGCTCTCCCTGGCTCCCTGTCCCTTGAAATGTCGAAACCCGAAATGGGGTTAACAAGCTCCTTGGCTCCCCTTTTTCCTACTCCATGTGACCACCTCAGTGAACACACGCTAACACCAAATGGCGCTACCGGAAGTCAAATTTCAAGATTCCTGTTGCAAGGAACCCTTGTTCCTTCAATCCCTGAAACCCAAAAGCCCGGTATCATCCAGATCTACGGTCCATATCATCAACTTGATCAACGGTCTGGATTAAATCCTGACATTCTACCTTTTAGGATTCTGGCGGGGTCTTCACTCCTATTTCCCCTATCTCCAAAACCCCGGCGGCTCTAGATCTTTGCCACACATCCTCTACAAATGGATGGTCCAGATTCTTTCGGGACCCAAAATGTCGATTCCCAATTTTAGATCCTTGATTAACTGCTAGCACCTACCTCCTCCTTCTACCACATGACCCTGTCCTGTGACCTAGGGCTCATCCACAAAGCGCGTCGGGGTTTCGTATACCGGGATTTCATGACTTGCAAAGATGAGGGGTCTTCCCTCTGGTTTCCTGGATGCCGAAACGCTGAAATTTAATCACACTAAACTGATGGTCCAGATCACTCATGGATCAACGACCACGATCACATCGCGATTTCGTGAATCGTGAGTTCGTGCGGTCTTACCCTTTGACCACCCCAAGTCGTGAGTCAGTGAAATGCTACCCAACTGCCACGTGTCCTATGCCGATGGATGGTTCCGAATACTTTGGGACTTTCAGGACTTCGTCGAGTCCACTCTCTTGCCTATGCAAGGGTTGAGATAAATGATTAATAGAGCTTCGACAGATCCTTGTATCTACGGTCCTAGATCCCATCGCTACTTGCAAAGGTTGAAGGGGTCGAGGTATTAACGCCTTTGTTCCTTCCTCCAATCTAACGGTCGTGACAGACCTCAGATCCTCTAAAAGGATCTCGTCTGTTCATCTAGCAAACGAAAGGGTACTCTCTTTTGGTATTTGAAACTTGTTATCCTTCCTGAGCTTCATCAGCTATGAAGGACTTGAGAGATTTGCACTCTTTCTACTAGACTTGACTCTTAGAAGAGTCTTCAACACAACTATTGCGCTCCTTCATCAAGGGGTTTTGGGGTTCTATTTGATCATAGAGAGCCTGTGCATATCTGCACTACCTCTCATGAGATTAACAAACTCGATCCTCCAAGGGACTCAAAACGACTGGATGAGTAAACCATCATACATGCAACTACACCTAAGGTCGACGAGCTCACAGTTCGTGGCTCTAGCTTAAGACACTACAAAACTCAAGAGTTTATGAGAACAAGTCGTGTTTGAACCATATAATTCCTTACTTGCATAATTATGCAACCACATAGAAATAAAAGGGATACAGTATATCCATTAATCATTCATTCACATTCCTGAAGGCATACGCAGTATAACCAATTCATACACAGTTACAACTAAATTACACAGGGCAGGAGATCGCTTATCTATTATAGTTTGTCGTCAACCAACCGACTATGGGTGTTCATCCTTCCACCCAACCATAGACTCAAAGACATTCATTATTAGCACTCTGGCCACCCTCGTGCCAAGCCATGATATCACTAGGGAGTTCTCACAGTTCTTAGGAGTTATGTCTCTATCCCAGCTTCTGCTCGGGTCCTATTCTCTGCAACTCAGAGCTTTCTCTTTCGGTTATGGCCTCGACGAGGTTTCTCAAATGCTCTTCCACATAAAAATCTCAGCCTTTCGTTCATGATTCTGCTGGAGCATCTCCCTTACAAGCTTACACTCTTATGTCCCGTGTCTCCTCTCCCTTCTGTATCCCCCTTACCTTGGAAGGTTTTGCCTACCTATCATGTTCCTTCTGTCAGAAGGAAGCTCAGGTTTGCAGGTCACTGGGGTAATTTGGACTGACAGCCCATGTTTCCATTCACGGGGGTGGCTGATTGTTCAACCACCAATCTTTTCTTCATTAACTAATTTCTTTCCTTGGGATTCAAAGGAGGTTTGTCATCCTTATCAAGGGAGATTTGGGATTATTTGATATATGAACCCTCTTGTATAGTTTTCACATTCTTCCTCTAGTGATATCATGGCCAGTACTTTCAAGGATTCACCCCCACAGTCAGTTATTTGGTAACTCAGTAAATAATACATTTACATTGTCCTCATGCCTTAGCATGGTAATTCCTATTTTATGATTAATTACAAATTGGGGGAAACATGGTGTTACAATTCCCTCCCCCTTAAAGGAACATCGTCCTCGATGTTCTTTTTCAAAAACACATGTCATGCCTTTCTTATTCAGCTGCTTCAGAAATCTCGATCTTTCTTTCTCAGTCATGTCCTTTCTCAAACCCTTAGTATTCATCACCTACCTTCAATAATTCTTGGACAACAAGAATGTTAATCATAGTCTGATGCAAAAACATTGCATAAAAAGAAACAAAAAAATCTGGGAAATTTTTATAATCTTAGCACAATACTTATTTGTGCAGTTGGTGGATCTGTATCCACATGGATGTTTTGTTATCCAAGCTCATCGCTTTCCTTGATGTACCCATTGGGTGCATGATTCCAATTCAATAGCTCACAAGAGCTATCATGGTTTCATCTTCTTTTCCAAGTTTTTTTTTCCCGCACAGAAAACTACCCACCGTGTGCATGATTCCAATAGTTTACATGAACTATTAAGGTCTCCTCTTCCTTGCAGTCACTCAACCTCTAGGCCCAGGCTCAGGCATCCCCTTCACTGCTATATAGTCCCTTGGGTGATCCATCTTTCCCTACCAAGGTTTTCTGGCACAGGAAGAATTTCGGAGACTCTATCAAGTCTTACAGTTGAGGTGTCCCTCCAGCTTGTGTTACCTAAACACAATGTATTTCAAGCGATCATGAATTATCATGGAGTTCTCATGGCTCAGCAATAGCCTTTTTTCATCATCTTTAGCTTTGACAGCCTTCATATTTTCCTTCTGGACAGATATTTTCTCCTCACCTGAGTCACAGGCATACAACATTTGTGAGACATCATTATAAATTCCAACTTTCATAATTTTTATTGCAAATCTGTCACCCACAAATTTTTCCAATCTCTTCTTATATTTTCAGATATGTTCTGTACGAAATCAGATTCAAAAGCATGGGACTTTCTTTCCCATAACATTTTAGCTCAACAAGAAATCGGTCTTCCTTATGGGCATACAACATTGCCATATCCAAGACTCTTTCTTCCTGCAATCATTCCTCAGCTAATCAAATTGTTAGTTCTCATGCACATACATTTTTATCGCACCTTTTCAACTTCATGACAACAATTTCAGAATTGTGCATACTAACAATCAAATTCACTTTCTCAAAAGGAAATACCATTCCTCGCAGTTTGTCTCAGCAGGCAATCGGTCTTTCCTATGGGCTTACCTCACTGCCATATCCATCACCCTTTGCTTCCTGCAATTCATTCTTTCCACAACCAAACAAACTGTTAGTCTCATCTCAACATACCAAACTTTTCAAAATGTAATTCAACATTTCAAAAGGGTTTTAACAATTGTGCCAATATCCATGGCCACATTAAATCTCGACATTCTACCTTTCGGGATTCTGGTAGGGTCTTCACTCCTATTTCCTCGACCAGAACCCCGACGGCTCTAGATCTTCACCACGCGTCCTCTACAAATGGTAGGTCCAGATTCTTTCGGGACCCAAAATGTCGATTCCCGAGTTTAGACCCTTGATTAACTGCTAGCGCCTACCTCCTCCTTCTACCACATGACCCCGTCCTGTGACCTAGGGATCATCCACAGAGGGCGTCGGGGTTTCGTATACCGAGATTTCATGACTTGCAAAGATGAGGGGTCCTGTCCTCTGGTTTCCCAGATGTCGAAACACCGAAAGTTATTCACACTAAACCAACTCATCCACAGAGTGCGTCGGGGTTTCGTATACTAGGATTTTGCGACTTGTGAAGATGAGGGGTCTTGCCCTCTGGTTTCCCGAATGCCGAAATGTCGAAAGTTAATCACACTAAACTGATGGTCAAGATCACTCATGGATCAACGACCACGATCACGTTGCGATTTCACGAATCGTGAGTTCATGCAATCTTACCCTTTGACCACCCCAAGTTGCGAGTCAGCGAAATGCTACCCAACTTCCATGTGTCCTATGCCGATGGACGGTTCTGAATACTTCGGGACTTTCAAGACTTCATCGAGTCCACTCTCCTGCCTATGCAAGGGTTAAGATCGACGGTCAATAGAGTTCTGACAGATCCTTGGATCTACGGTCCCAGATCCCATCGCTACTTGCGAAGGCTGAAGGGGTCGAGATATTAATGCCTTCGTTCCTTCCTCCAATCTAACAGTCGTGACAGACCTCAGATCTTTCGAAAGGATCTCATTAGTTCATCTAGCAAATGAAAGGGTACACTCTTTCAGTATTTGAAACTCGCTATCCTTCCTAAGCTTCGTCAGCTATGAAGACTTGAGAGCTTTGCGCTCTTTCTCCTGGACTTGACTCTTAGAAGAGTCTTCAACACAACTATTGTGCTCCTTCATCAAGGGGTTCTAGGGTTCTATTTGATCGCAGAGAGCCTATGCATATCTGCACTACCTCTCATGAGCTTAACAAACTCCATCCTCCAAGGGACTCAGAACGACTAGGTGAGTAAACCATCATACATGCAACTACGCCTAAGGTCGACGAGCTCACAGTTCGTGGCTCTAGCTTAAGACACTACAAAACTCAAGAGTTTATGAGAACAAGTCATGTATGAACCATATAATTCCTTACTTGCCTAATTATACAACCACGCAGAAATAGAAGGGATACAATATATCCATTAAGAATTCATTCACGTTCCTTAAGGCATATGCAGTATAACCAATTCATACACAGTTACAGCTAAATTACACAGGGCAGGAAATCACTTATCTATTACAGGTTGTCGCCAACCAACCGACTATGGGTGTTCGTCCTTCCACCCAACCATAGACTCAGAGGCATTCATTCTTAGCACTCTGGCCACCCCCATGCCAATCCGTGATATCACCAGGGAGTTCTCACAGTTATCAGGATTTATGTCTCGGTCCCAGCTTCTGCTCAAGTCCTGTTCTCTACAACTCAGAGATTTCTCTTTCAGTTATGGCCTCGGTGAGGTTTCTCAAATTCTCTTCCACATCAAGCTCGTAGTCTTCCATTTGTGATTCCGCTGGAGAATCTCCCTTACGATCTTACTCTCTTTCGTCCCGTGTCTCCTCTCCCTTCTGTATCCTTCTTACCCTAGAAGGTTTTTCCGACCTATCCTGTTCCTTCTGTCAAAAGGAAGCTCAGGTCTATAGGTCATTGCAGTACTTCGAGCTGACAACCCATGTTGCCATTCATGGGGGTGGTTGATTGTTCAACCACCAGTCCTTTCTTCATTAACTGATTTCTTTCCTTGGGATTCGAAGGAGGTTTGTCATCCTTATCAAGGGATATTTGGGGTTATTTGATATATGAACCCTCTTGTATAGTTTTCACATTCTTCCTCTAGTGATATCATGGCCAGTACTTTCAAGGATTCACCCCCACAATCAGTTATTTGGAAACTCAGTCAATAATACATTTACATTGTCTTCATGCCTTAGCATGGTAATTCCTATTTTATGATTAATTACAAATTGGGGGAAACAGGGTGTTACACCAGACACCATCTCATGGTAACCTTTTGAGGAAAGGTTCTGGAGGAAATATTTGTCGGCTTACCACGAGGAACAATAGGTGGGAGCATTTCATGCTCTAGTACAGGTAAACATGGCGTGGAAGAGTACGAGATCAAGTTCACAGAGTTGGTAAAATATGTCTCATACATGGATATTGATCAACGACAGGTAGAACATTTTTTCTATGGGTTAAACCCTAAGATTAGGGCCATGATATGGATGTGGAAACCATCGTCAGTAGTGGAAGCAGTTTAAAATTCACATTATGCGGAGGAGCATATGAGATTAAATGGAGGTATGAGATCAACCTTTCCACATCATAATGGATTCGTGGGGAAGGCCCCTAGGACCTTCTCCAGGGGAGGGAGCTCTAGGCCACCTCCTTATGGTAATAGAGTCACACCTAGGACAGTTGCTATAGGTATTTCAATGGAAGTGACTATAGCATCCCACTCATCACCAACGACGTAGGTAGGTCCATGACCTTCTCAGGGAGCAAAAAGTAGGGGCAGGGGCTCCAAGGGAAGGAACTCATTTCAGATACCATCACAAGGAAGTGCGTAGCTTTCATCTCGTGTTACATGTTGGGGGTTTGGAGGACCCCATTACCAATGTGACTTCCTAGAGTTGCAAGAAGGATGTGTGCATAGATAACGAAAGACCCCAATGGGAAGAGAAAGTAGTAGCCACCAAATTTATGCAACAATTAATAATCGCCAGGCAGAACATCAATCCACGGTGGTGGAGTCGTCAGGTACGTTAAATTATGCCAATGCTAAAATTTTATTTGATTCTAGTGCTACAGATAGTTTGATTTCACCATCTTCATTAGAAAAGTGTGGGTTGGCAACCTACAAGCACGATGACTTTAAAGAACTCGATATGGCTTTGGGGGGAAAAAAGTGGTAGGACCTAGCATTGATAATTTTCTAGTAGACTTGGGAGTGTGTATTACCAGGTTGAAGGTATACATTACTGATCTGGGGACGTATGACCTAATCATTGGAATGGATTGGTTAGAATCCCATCGAGCTATGGTAGATTGTTTCATAAAAAAGGTGTTTTGTGTTGACGATGAAGGAAGGCCGGTAGAGATCCACGGTGTATGGAGGAAGGTGTCTCTACGCTTTATCTCGACCATGAAGGTTAAACTTTGCATGAGGCAAGGGTTTCGACTTTATGTAGTGGAAGCAGTGAATGAAAGGAAAGGTCGCTCCTTGGATCGGTACATAGTATTGTCAGAGTTTAAGGATGTTTTTCTGAAAGAGTTTTTAGGGTTACCTCCTGAGAGGGAGCTTGATTTTACCATTGATCTAAAACCTGGTGCATAGACAATTTCCAAGACTCCGTATAGGATAACAACGCCAGAAATTTGTGAGTTGTAGATGCAGTTGAAAGAACTACTCGACTTAGGGATAATAAGGCCTAGTGTCTCACCTTAAGGTGCACCAGTAATTTTTCTGAAGAAGAAGGATGGTTCCTTACAACTGTCTATAGATTGCAGGAACTTGAATCGTGCTATAGTGAAAAATAGGTACTCAATGCCACATATAGATTATCCCTTTGATAAAATGAAAGGAGTAGCGGTGTTCTAAAAAATTGATTCTCAAGGATTAGGGAAGGCGATATTCCTGAAACTGCATTTCGAACTCGGTTTGGGCATTACGAGTTCATTATAGTACCTTTTGGTTTGACCAATGCACTAGAAGTATTCATGAGCCTCATGAATGGTGTATTCCAGAAGTACTTAGACCGCTTTGTACAGGTATTTTTAGATGATATCCTCATCTATTCCAAGAACGAAAGAGTACATGAGGAACACTTGCGAGTGGTGTTGTCCTGCCTTAGAGAGAACAAATTGTATGGAAATTTGTCGAAGTGTTCTTTCTTCCAGAAATAAATTCACTATTTAGGTCATATCATTTCCGGTGAAGGAATTTCTGTGGACCCAGAAAAGGTAAAGGCCATTATGGAATGGCCAGTGCCGAAAAATGCTCATGAGTTGACAAGCTTCATGGGGCTAGCAGGTTATTACCGAATATTTGTGGAAGGGTTCTCTAATAGTGAAACCCATCACCACTCTACAACACAAGGGGGTCAGGTATGAATGGACAGAAGAATGAGATAGTGCATTCATCGAGCTTAATAGGTTACTAACAAATGCATCAATTCTACAAGTGTCAGATATGGAAAACGACTTCACAGTCTACACGGATGCCTCGAAGAAAGGGCTGGGGGGCGTGCTAATATAGGATGGAGGAGTGATAGCGTATGCGTCAAGGAATTTGAAGCAACATGAGGATATTTACGCTACTCATGATTTAGAGTTGGTAGTTGTAATGCTAGCTCTGAAACTTTGGAGGCACTATCTAGTGGAGCGAAATTTTGAGCTCAAAACGGACCATGAAAGTTTAAAACATCTCTTCACTCAAAGGGATCTCAATGCCAGGCATAGGCAATGGAGTGAGTTTATGAGTGAGTATGATTTTGGAATTTCATACATCAAGGGAAAGGAGAATGTGGTCATGGATGCCTTGAGTAGGAGACCGCGTGTGTTCTCTTTGGTACCCTTAAAACTTAATCTGAGGGAGCATGTGTTGACGCAACTCCTTGGAGATAGATGGTATTTAAAGGTTACTTCAACCCTCCAGAGTAGAAGGCAATTAGATCCAAAGTATGAAGGATATAACATGGAAGCAGATGGACTTTTAAGATATCAAGGAAGGATGTACATCCCCGAAGGTGGGAATATTCGAAGCATCATACTGAAGGAAGACCATAGAGCACTTGTGCGCATCCAGGTGTGAAGAAAATGTACACAGACATGAAGAAGCTTTTCTTTTGGGTAGGCATGAAGCGCGATGTATTACATTTTGTCGCCAAGTGTCTAGAGTGTCAACAAGTGAAATCTAACCACCACCACTTGAAAGGTCTCCTACAACTGCATGATGTCCCTATGTCCAAGTGGGAAGTCATTTATATGGATTTTGTTGTGGGGTTGTCGCTCACATCGCATAGACAAAATGTCATTCTTGTGATAGTTGATAAGTTAACCAAGAGTTCTCATTTTATTCCGGTTAGAGACACTTACGATGTCACTGATGTGGAACACATGTTTGTAAGTGAGGTAATCCATTTGCACAGGATACCCAAGAAGATCATTTCAGATAGGGACACCAAATTCACTTCTAGGTTTTGGACAAGTTTGGAGTCAACGTTGGGGACGCAGTTGAACTTAAGAACAACTTATCATCCTGAAACAGATGGGAAAACTGAGAGAGTAAATCAGGTCATGGAAGACATGCTTCGGATGTATGTTATGGATAATCAAACCCATTGGGAGAAGGACCTACCTTTGGTAGAGTTCGCCTATAATAATAGTTTTCATAGCTCCATCAGAATGCGACCCTACGAAGCTCTGTATGGAAGGCCATGCAGAACACCATTGAGTTGGGAAAGGTGAGAATACCGAGTGACAATTGGGCTAGAATTGATTCAAGAGATGGAGGAACAGGTGATTCAGATTAGGCAGAGACTAAAGGAAGCACAGGATAAACAGAAAAGTTATGTTGATGCACATAGGACTGACCGAAGTTATAAAGTGGGAGATCAAGTTTTCATTCGTATCAAGCCTAATAAGAGTACCATTCGGTTCGGGAAGGGGACAAAGTTGTCACCTCAATTTATAGGACCATTCAAAATCCAAGAGAGAATTGGACCCGTTGCCTATCGTCTTGTACTTCCACCCCACTTGCATAAAACTCATAATGTTTTTCATGTATCTGTTCTACGTCATTATGTTGCTAACGAATCTCATAAATTGAATTGGAACGAATTGCAGGTATCAGACACAGGAACCCTCACCGTAGAACCGTTACGCATATTGGAACGTAGAGTCCGACAACTCAAGAACCATTTGGTAGACCAAGTTAAGGTCCAATGGGACAAGTATAGCCCAGGATCTGCTACTTGGGAGGATATCGAGACATTACAATGAGATCATCCCTCACTTTTTTTACCACCTCAAGAATATGTTTCTTGAAGGTTGGGTGTATGTGCTGCCACCTTTTGACTTAGACAACTAAGATTACCTGAGGCCTAATCACCTTTATTTTCTATTCACTGTGAAACTATTAATGGTACACTTGAACTTTTAAGATGTATGAAACTATGTGAATGACAATTGTTTAACGTTATTTGAATGATGATGAATATTATGCAATCTATTATGTGAATGTCAATTCTACGAATGTTTAACGTTATTTGAATGATGATGGATATTGTGCAATCTATTATGAGAATGCCAATTCTATGAATGCTTAATGTTATTTGAATTATGGGGATATTATGTGATCTATTTCTAACTTGAAAATTTTGAAATTTAAAGTTGTTGGTACGTGGGTACCGAATTGAGATCATGGTTGAATGCATTTACATGATGATCATGCATAGATATGTATGAGTTTGTGTTATAGACTAATATGCAAGTCAATGGTCTACGAAATATCCAAAGGATAATGATAATAAAAGTGAATGTTATGAACACCGACCGAGAAACAATATGGTATGAATCTTTGTATGTGAATTCATGTTGGTTCGAATGCATTTCTATGATATATGGACCAGTGCAGGTTTTCCAGGTGATGAGACTGCCTAAAACTGAATATACGATGACAAAATTCCCAGTAACATAGTGCCACTATATATTCCATGGTAGGGTGTGGACCCTAGTCCTATTAGGAGGGGTGGAGGCATTTCCCACCGTGTATCATTTGAAACCTAAAGTCATGGGAGGATGGTGTTAGCTCACGCTCCCCTAGACGTGTAATAATGATTGTCAGTTGCCTACTAGGGAAGCTTGGCCAAGAGAGTGACACTTCTGCTTACGGGTTCTATTTGGAGTTAGGTCAATATAGTTGACGCTCCAAGATAGTCCAGCAGAGGAGGGATAGGGATGGAAGACGGAAGTAAGTTAGGGAGGAAGGATGAATAGAAATAGTTGAGAGTGTATGGGGATTTTTCCTTATAGTGGAATTTATTGTTTTCCCCTTTTGAAAAGAAAATATGTATATATGTATATTCATAATTACTTAACTGAACTATAATTGTCTAAATGAACATTGTTGTGCTAAATTATTGTAATTAAGGGATTTTGCGAAAATTTTAATTGGTTTATTATCTTTTATGAAATTAATGGTCTTGTTGATTGGATTGGACTCATACAATAATTACTATAGGTGTGATAATTATTGTCATTAGTACATGCGCGAGATTTGTATGTGCTAGCTACACATGCATTTCCTGCACATGTACACTAGTATGTATAAGTTTTTTTGCTTACTGATAATGTTGTTTATTGGATGTGAATGTATGAACCATGTGTCATTTCCCTTGTATTGTAAATTACTCTAACTTCGGGACGAAGTTTCTTGAAGGGTGGGTGTATGTAACAACCCTAATTAATTCTTTAGTTATCATGAATGATAAATATTAGTTTAATGAATTATTAAAATAGATTTATGGACACTTTATTATAAAGTTATTATTATTGGTAGTTGACCAATTAATGGAAGGGATAAGGTGGTTGAGGAATTAATGGGGGGTAAGGCGGTTGGGGAAATGGATTCGAGGGAGGATGATAAGGGAGAAGGGAGAACTGGGGGAGAGGATTTTTTTTGGTTTGGTGATATTTTTGGTTTATAGCAAGGTAAGAAAATTTGGAGAAAAAGGAGGAGGGCATGAAACAATTTTGGCTGCAACAATTTTTCTTACAGTTTTTCTTGAGGATTCTCACAAGGGCACTGTTGTTGCTGGGAATTTTGGGCTCAAGGGCCAGGAAACCGTAAGGATTCTTGGAGCTAAGGAGCCTGAGAGGTTGTTCCTAGTTGGCTGGGAGGTTACTCAATTTGGGCAGGATTCATCAACTTCAGGTTCAACATCAGGTTGAGGTAAATACCTTATGCATTCCCTTATACTGTTGTTCATTATGCTCATTATATTGTTGTTCATTATGCTCATTATGTTGTTCATTATTCTCATTATATTGTTGTTCATTATTATATTGTTGAACATTATTATTATGTTGGAACAGTAAATAAAGAAGTAAATTAGAAATATTTTTGTATTTATATTTATTTTTATGAGGCTCTGTATGCACAGGCCTTACAGATGAAAACTATCTAAGCAAAAGAAAAAAATATTTCCTTTTTCACAACTCGAAACAAGACAACAATCACTCAATTTCAAAAGAGTTACCAAAACATTTCAAACCTCAAACACTCAAACCAACTTTGCAATGCAATTTTCAAAAGAAAACCAAAAATGCTAAAATAATCATGCAAAGAAATTTTCTTGTTTTCACCAAGAACACTAATGAAGCTAAGAATTCCTAGCACAATCGAATCAGAAAATGGAATGTTGTATGATTTTGTCAAGGCCACTACTCACAAACCAATATCAATGCAACTTTTCAAAAAGAAAACCCAAAAATGTTCACAAGAGGTGATTATGCAATGCAATTTTCTTTTCATTTCACTTGAGATGCAAACAAAACAAGAAACATGCTACACAATCAGATATGTAAATGAAATGCATTATAATTCTTCCAAGGTAACTACTCATAAATAAAAACTAATGCAAATTTTCGAAATAATGAAAACTATGTGAAACTTCTATATTCACTTTATGGAACAAATGAAATAAAATCACATGCCCAGATACATATGAGCTAGTTACAGGTCACCTGCAACCTTCCTAGGCCAAGAGACAGTCATATCTAATGGAAAACTAAAGAGAAATTTCCAAAATCCTTACAAGGATTGGTTGTAGGTTTCCTTTTATCAATAAGTGGTTGGTCGCGGGTTGCTAGTGTGAAAAAAGCAACCACAAGCCATGTCTACATGTTGTATATGGACAAGATGTGGCTAGTTACGTCTTTTATAGGGAACAATTGTGACTAGAGGGTAAATTGAGGGAAAACTTCAAAGACTCGGCCTAGATATGAGGGTTTTTAGGCTTTCAGGCACCCAGACATAGACAACACCCAACATAGAGTCTATAGACCCTAACAGGTATGAAAAACAACCAAAAGAACTCTTAAAAACTAATTTCCTCCCCTGTGAAGTGTATATTAAATTACCTATGAATAAGTAAGTCATTTCATAGACTTGATTGCATTCAGCGGTAGACAGTAATATAGAACACAATGGAGTTTCCCTAGATCTAAATCATACACACTCAAATTATGTTCAGAGAAGAGAAGGTCGTACCTTTTTACGAAGGTTGTCCTATTTTTATCATTGATGATGCAACTCCTAGATCCATCTCCTAGCAACCTTTCCAATTTATACCTACACACAAGACAACAAACACACCTTTCTCAAGTCTATTGGGAATAAAGAGGAAAATTTATACAAACATATCTAATCTAGTTGCTCAAGGTAAAATAGATCTACCAATACTTGAATATAATATGAAAAAACATGTGCAATGAAAGAGTACACCAAGTAAATAACTTGAAACATCATTTATATACTATTGACTACAAGCTCCTTGAGTTTCCTCTTTGTCCTCTCTCACTTGGTGGAAAAACGAGATAATCCTATGTATCATAGAAAGAGTAGAATGGCCTACCTAACCTAGGATGATCATGTCTTAAGTGTTGATGCCTAACACTCCACTCACTCAAAATGGCAACTAGGTTCTCTCAGTTTTCTCTCCAGCATCATAAGGCTATAACTCTTGATCTTGAGATGCCCAAATGCCCCAATGTAACCTCTCTTTATAATCATATGGAGAAGGATAAGAGATAGGTTCTAGGCATGGAACTTGGTGAAAACAAGTCAAGAACAAGTTCCATGTCTTATAATGCATCATAGCCAACCCATCCTTCATTGATCTCCTCATAACTCTCCAAATCTAAAAGCTTGCAAGGGTGGCCGTTGGTTTAGTTAAGGCAACATGAGACCATCCATGGGTTTTCAATTAGAAAGACATAGTTGGTTCCCCTTCTCACTAGGAAAAGTGCATCCAGGTTCAAAAATCGTATTTTTGGAAGAAACTTTTGATTGTTTTTCATGATTTCGACAGAGTAACCTAAGTATGTCCTCTTTAAGACCTAGGGTGACAAATACATGTGTAATAGATGCCCCCTAATGTGTGAGGTCAAAAGAGGAACTGATGGCAGAAAAAAATTATGAAAATACATAGCAGTGGAGTGGCATAAGGAAGGAGGCCATGGATCAAGGAACCGGGAAGTACCTACAAATAGGTGTCAACCAATAATATATATATATCACCCTTGAGGTAGGCATACCTGTGCTCAGATGTATGAAAAAGTATGTCCACAACACAATAGACTGTGGATCCATGAAATGATAAGCAAGACCATGGCCACAAAAAAGTACATGGTGGATCCATGTCATATAAAACATTATAGCCATGAGAAAATTCAATGTGGATCTGTGTCATAGTATACATGATGGTGACATATAACACAAAGAGAGTGCCACGGTCCACTGTCATCTCCAATTTACTCATACAATAGTGATATAATCCATCGCATCTTAGGAAGGGTAGTATAAATGGGTGGCACCCCCAAGCCCAAGGTCTTCAATCCAACCTCATTGATGGTATGATTCTACATCATGTGAATAGATAAGTTGATGTTGAGCATGGTAGAAACTGTCTAATTATTAGACATTGATGAGTATTGTTAATAGACGTGAGGGGACCCATCGATAATGAAAATGGACCCCAAGGTACCTAGTACAATTATGTGAGTCTGAACGAAGTAGTTGACATCAAACACTCATATAATAGACCAATCGAGAGTCAATGAGGTAAACCCACTGTCAATCGCAAGGGGACCTACCACTGACGACTACAAGTTCTAAGGTACTAACGAGTTTTTAGATCCACTTCCTAGATAATGAGATGGTTTTGATAAGAATATATCCATCGAAGGAGGTCCTTAATGAAACCCCCATCAATCGATGTGAAACAATCACCGAGAAATGTCTGCGAAGAGAAAAATCACCAAGTACAACTAACATAGAGATGGTCGACATGAAAGGTGAACAGGATTGCAGAATGGCTGACTTAGGCTTCACTTCCCTTGAAAATATATCATGACATCCTGATCACTTGACTCAAGAGGACTAAAGATATAGTTCAAAAACACATGAGGAATTGGAGTACTCTCCATAGTGA
>ML834678.1:67334-85162 GCA_009831015.1 Picea engelmannii
TTAGTATAACAAGGGAAAGGGGGCGGTGCCTAGCATCGCCCTACCCCCTTTCCACTTCATGTTATATGTTATGTTATGATATTTTTTTTAATGTTATATGTTGTATTTTATTAAGGTTATATTTATTAATGTTATATGTTATGTTATTAATGTTATATTTTTTTAATGATATATGTTATATGTTATATTTTTAATGTTATATGTTATGTTTTAAATGTTATATGTTATTAATGTTTTATATTATTTTTTGTTATTTTTTTAAATTTTATTTTGTTTTTGTTTGATATCTCAATTTTTTTTGTTAAACAAAAAAAAAATGTGTTTTTTTAATAAAAAAAATCTCAGATGGAGTGCTTTCGAGTCAATGGCGGGCCCACACCATGAGGAGGCCACTTGGCTAGGCAGCAAGCCATCTTGCGTTCGATCAAATCCGTCACCCCACTCCAGTCACTTCATGGGTTTAAACCTTCCGTCGTCACCCTCCATTCTTCATTTGAATCCCGTAGGCCACACGAACTGGAATCTTTGTGGCATGGGAGTCTTCATGGTGTCGTGCAGGATGGTTCCTCCGTCACATCGGCTCCAGACTGGCTATCCTACTCCTAAAGCCGAACTTGGGTGCTCTCTTCCTCATTCATCCCCTCATAGTCCGCAGAACCACACCTCCCTGGTTCACCTCTTCTTCAGGCTCGCGAACAGTCTCTAGTGCGACCTCCACTCGAAATCGAGCTTGCGTGTGTGCTTCCCCTCTCCAGGATTTTCGACCCTCAGTGTCTTGCCCCCCAGGGTGTCGTCGGCTCTCGCCATGCCCTGACTCAGAGGCAAGGCCAAACGAGGTGTCACTTGGTATGCAGCCAGGGGAAGGAAGCCACCCACCCCAGACTCTCCTCCTGAAGCTGAATTCCCCCCAGTCTTGACTCTTGTCGTTGTGCCCGCCCACGCCCATCTACTCTACGAGCACGCCCCTGGCCTCTCCCCTCTCTCAAACCCCTATGCATGTAGGGTCGAGTGGTTTGATAAACTTGGCAACTCTTTGGGTTTCTCACCACCACCCCCCTCCCCCCTCCCCCCTTCGACGTCATACTTTTCCTCCCTCCCCCTTTCGTAAACCCCCCACCACCTCAGGTCCTACCTTCTCTCCTTCCTCCTCTTCTAATTCTTTGTTGTCCGCCCACCCCCAACCCTTTTGTGACAAGTGTGATGATCAAATGATGATCATGGATAACCTGAGTGACCTAAAAAAGGACCTGGGGGAGGTCAAGTCGGCTATGCGCGACATGTAGAACAGGGACGCAGACCATTGGAGCCAAGTGGACACTCTGATGTCCTTCCTTTAGGACCTTTGGCAGGCCATAGCGGACCACGACAAAGGAAAATCACAGGCGTGCCGAGTCTACATCGGGCCACGGCTCAGACCAGGTTTTTAATGATTTTGTGTTTTAGGTTTCGTTCTCCTCTTGTTTCATGGCAACCATGGAAGGTTGGCCTATGTTTTTTCTCTAAGTTTAATTTCAGTTGTCATCACTCTACCCGGCGTGGTTGTGTAGCTTTTTGTTTTTTCATGGCACAATTTTTTTATTGGACAAATGGCAACGGTGGTTTCCCAGTTGGGCATCGTTGCCACCTAAGACTATGGAAAAATGGCAGTGGTGGTTTCCCATAAGGGTGTCCCTACCACGTTTGAAAATGATCTACAGACAGTTGTATTTTTTTGACAGGATTTAATACAAACCCTAACTTACAAAAACAAATGTGTTTTTCTAATAAATAAATGTGTTTTTTTAATAAATAAATGTGTATTTTTAATTAAAAAAATGTGCTTTTTAATTAAAAATGTGTTTTTTTAATTAAAAAAATGTGTTTTTTAATTAAAAATGTGTTTTTTTTAATAAAAAAGGTTTTTTTTTTCATTAAAAAATTTGAGTTTTTCATTTAAAAAATGTGTATTTTCATTAAATAAGACAATTTTTCATTTTAAAAAAGGGTTTTTTTCATTAACAAATCTATTTTTTTATAGAAAAATGTGTTTTTTTTTGTTCAAAACATGTTTGTTTGTTTAAAACAAAAGAATAGAATAATGTGTTTTTTTGCTTTAAAGAAAAAAAGAAACATGTATGTGGAGTTCTTTTTTCAATTTATTTATTTTTTATTGTAAATTTTAAAAACAAAATAAAATTGATTAATAAATAAAACAACACTTTTCGATTTACAAACTAATTTGAAGTTCTTTTTTTGTGACAATACCAGTGATCAGGGCAACTGTTTCAATTAAGTCACAACTTTTACTCCAAAAATAAGGATGCTACTAGTAGCATCACTTTTCGATTTGAGTGTCAATTTTATGCAATGGTATTGGTTGCCAAGACAATGATCAAGGCGACTGTTTTAATTAAGTCACAATTTTAACCACCTTGGAAAAAAGTGGTGCTATCAGTAGCACCATTTTTTGAAACAGGGGTAAAATATGCNTTTGAGTGTCAATTTTATGCAATGGTATTGGTTGCCAAGACAATGATCAAGGCGACTGTTTTAATTAAGTCACAATTTTAACCACCTTGGAAAAAAGTGGTGCTATCAGTAGCACCATTTTTTGAAACAGGGGTAAAATATGCGACCTCTAAAAAATGAGAACTCTCCAAAGTTCTTGTTAAGTTAGTAACTTTGTTTGTCTTTTTCATCGTTTTATGAGCATGAAAAAGAGATAAATTTATGCTCGTTTAGAGAAAATGAGTGGCTCAATGGCATGCATCTTTGTTCCAAGAACATGGAACCAACCTATGCAAATAGAATGCAAAAAAGGTACTTGGAAAGTGATGTCCACTCATAACAATTTTATCCAAGGGTAAATGTCACAAAACTGAGGAAAATTAATGAAAATGACAAGAGGTCAAGAATGACTACAATGGTGGTAAGTAGGATCAAAGAAATAGCAACATAGCAGTATGTAACAAGATATTAATAGTAATAAGTATATGCAATTGTAAATAAACATAAATTATGACAGGAACACCTTGAGGACGTGGCCAGAAAAAGATTAACAGAGAAGAATGAAGCTCACCTTTTAGTCATTGGCAGGTCTAAATAAGGGTTCTCGTGCCTTTAAATGCTCACATCGCGGGCACCAACTAGCAAAGAAAGTGCTAACTAGGGTGCTTATGAAGGATAATCACTACCACACAAGTTACGATGTGAAATCAAAAGAGAGGGTTAATGTCGCAACCTAGCGGGATCAAATCTAAGGCATAGTGATGGAAAAAGTGACAGTTCATAGTGCAAATCCAGATGTAGCGGAAAACCCGTCATTATATGCCAGTTTAGAACACATAGATCATGGTTCAGTGGATTTCACCATAAAAACACCAAACAATTTGTCACCAAATCCTAAAAAAAAAACATCCAAAAACACTGGATCCCAGTTTAAATTGCATAGTAAAATCTCATGAAAATATTAACTAATTTGTAAATTGTCTTGGATAGTCCACTGTAACAGATCATCACAACAGTTCTTATATTATTCTAAAAATATTTTATTATCAAGTTTATTTCCTTAGATATCATACTTATTATAATTAGAGTATTTCTCAAATTAATGAAATAACTAAAATATGAAAATGAAAGACTAAGAAAATGAACACATGATTCACACAAATGAACACAAGATGTATCCTGGGAAACCCGATATGGGAGAAAACCTAGCTAGAAGGTGAGGCCTATGCTATGCTCTCTTTTCTTTAGTAATAAAATGTAAATACAAAGAAAGGGGCATTCACTCTGGAGTTTCCCTTGACATCGTGACCTGAACGAATACCTCAAACCTCACTCCTAGATGTTATACTCAACTATGGAACAAGTACAATGCTAAACAATGGAACCCCCTCTTCTCCTAGCGACCCAATATTTAACATAGCTTGATAGTCATCTATGGTTAGGGTTTTTGCATGCCTTGGTTGTTGGTTAGACTTAACTCTTGCTACCATTCTTGGGTTGACCCGGGTTCAGATCTACTTTGGTTTCCAAAAAAAACCCTATAACTATCGACCCTCTTGGTAAACTAGAAGGCAATACAGTGCACAGGATGCACTGTACAGTCTCACCCGAGATAGTTCTTATGGGTGGTCGCAATGCTCAGGTGCTTGCAGCCTGGGAATGAGTGGGGATCTGGGATTCAACTCGATTATATTCATTTATTTAATCTACCATTGAGTTTATCTTGGTTAATGTATCATTCTTACTCATGCATGCAAAATATCAGATCTAACTACGCCATTCATACATTTTTCTAACATCTAATCACCAACAACAAATGAGATACATAACATTCAATCACATAACACATGATTTACCATGTTTGACCCCTCCTGGGCTACGTCCACAAATATTTAGCTTCTCTGCTCTTGTATTATTATGGTTCCAAAACTACAACGCCTCATGCATTACAATTCTCCATCAAAACAGGTTGAGATCTACAATGAGGCAGACTAGATCGCACCAGGCTCCTCAACCTGCAATCTAACCCTCAAGATCTATGGTTCTACCTTTGTTCATATCCTAAGCTCAAAAACTTACAAAATAGATTGAATTCTACAGACATTCAATCTTCAAACAACATGGTAACAATGACCAACAACATGACATCCAACTCTGAATCGAAGAACCTCGACCTAGACCTCCTAGGTACCTATTTATACATTTTCTTTTCTTACTAGCCATTACATATTCTTACTAAAACCCTAACCCTATCATGGTTAGGTATTCTTGCATGTGTGCCTCACATGATTTCCTCCTCTGCATGCGCATTTACCTTGCACGTTCTTCTTTTGGTGCCAGCTATCTTTTCCTTCTTTATGCTTTATTCTCCAAACTTAGTCTTTATTCCAAAATGGGCCTGTGCCCAACATTAATCCTCAATTAGTGATAACGTTTAGAGCTTCTAAAATGTTATTGAAATTCCACACGTGGATAGCCCGACATGTTTGAGTAATGGGGGGTTGACATGGCATCGACTCGGTACCATGGTGGTCAACAAGACAGCTCAAGTTCTAAGAGGCATAACCTCTACATACAAACTCTAATTGAGGTGATTTTTCCATCATTGGAAAGGTATTTGTGTGTATAATATCATTGAAGGGATGGGAGATATTGTAGCGATTTTTTTACCCCCAAAATTTTCCTTTGATTCCTAAAAATGGATCTAGAAGGTTTCAGACCCCAAATCTTCAAACTGGGACCTAGCTTTAAAATGGGACCTGCAAGCCAATTCCTCTTATTTCTCCACCCATAAAGTACCAAGATAGATGAAAAATTCTATGATGATCCAATCTATATCATACCTCCCCATTTTGTGAGGATTTTTGTCCCCAAAATATTTTATTTAATGAGGTGAGGAATTTTTTCCTCTACCTTCTCCTTAGAGTACCATTTTACCTTGTCTAGAAGTTGTCCTTTCAACTTGATTTTCTAAAGGTCATGCTACCCCTGTCTGGTAGTTATAGAATTCTTATACAAAAATATATCTTCTACCATCTCTTCCTGAGCTTATAGCACTAATTCATCTATGATATGTAGAATCTTCTCCTCAATTTCCTAATCCAACATAGAAGGCTCATAGAGTTTCAGATTCTCCACATTCACTACTGAGTAAATGTGCATGTATGGGGATAGTCTATAGAAACTGTTACCCACCTTATCCAATACCTCAAAAGAATTGTATTGTAGAGAATTTGTCTTCTTATTAGGACCATGTAGCCTTTCTTTATTCATCTATAACCATACTATGTCCCCCACCTTGAATGTTTTGTTAATTTGGTGCTAATTGTGTCTATCCTTGTATCGTTCATGTGACTTCTTCAGTGTCTCCTTTACTTGCCAATGGATTCCTATAATATTTTCAACCAATTTATTAGATTTCAATTCTTCTCTTATGATTTTTTCTTTCAGTCTTCCTTCCTGTCCATAGACAACATCTAATGACGAAAGCGGAAAATACCCAAATCAAGTTTTGAAGGGTGACTTGCCAATTCAAGTATCGACAACTCTATTGTAAGAGTGTTGAATGTAGATCACGTTTTCATCCCAAGTCTTCAGATGATTTTTATTTTAACCCCTCAAAATTTGAACCAAATTCCTCTTGACTACTCATGTCTTTCCATCTGTCTATCGATGGAATGTTGTAGATCTCTTCAACATTGTGTCCATCTTCTCCCAGAGTGTAGCCCAAAAGAAATTGAGAAATTTGGTATCTCTATTTGAGATGATGTTCCTTGGTATCCCAAAGTGCACCTATATTTGTTCAAATAACATGTTTGTTTCTTATTTTCCTTTGATATTCTTTTTATAAGGCATAAGAATGTACATCTTGTTTAACATGTCAAATACGATAAACAAATAGTCATGTCAATTCCTGGTTGTTGGAAAACCACCGAAAAAATCCATGGAAATTTTTTCCGAAGGTTGAGTGGGTATAGGTAAGGGATGGTATAAACCTTGATATCTTACTATTAAAAGAAAATATTCATCCTCTAATATACTGAGCTACATCTTATTGCATTCTAGGACAATACACATACCTATGTAAGTTGGAAACTATCTTCCCAACACCAAAATGTCCTACAACTTTGGAGGTGTGAGCCTCTCTGATAAGCTACAATATTTCACCTTTAGTAACATAGAACTTTTATAGATTGTAGAGAAACCAATTTTGGATATGATAATCATACTTATGGTCACCTTTGTATACAAGAATTTGTCGCTACATTTGCTAAAACACCTCTTTAAATTCCTAATATTTTGTGTATGCTTCTTTGTATGCATCATGAATAAAAGGATCCATGTGCATAAGAGTTCCTAAATATGTAATATTTGATGTGGGTGACCTTGAAAGCATATTTTACAACTTATTAGTTCCACCCTTCTTATATTTGATGACTAGATGAAATTGTTACAAAAACCTCATCCACTTGTAATGTTTGGTTTGTTGTAACTTACTTTGGTCCTGCAAATATTGTAGTGGCTAGTGATAATGGTTTTGTTTCCCATATGATAGTGCTTCCATTTATTAACATTTTGAACCAAGGCATAGAGTTCTTTATCATATGTAGGGTAGTTCAAATATCCCACATGAAATATATTATAATGATAGCATATTGGTTTGCCTCCTTGCATCAAGACCACTCCCATAACATACCCACTTGCAGTTGTATCCAATTAAAAAGGATTTTTCAAGTTATACGATGTGATAATTGGTTCTTGACTGATATTTTTTTAAGCTCATCGAAATCTTTCTACTTATTCTTTTCCCACTAGAAACTCTTACCATTGGCTATTATGGCATGGAGTGGAGTGGCGCAACTACTGCTGTAAAGGATGTTATGAAATTTCGAAGGTACGACACTACTCCACAAATATTCTAACTCCATTGACATTATTATGAAATATCCACTTGATGATGGCCTCCATATTTGTGGAATCTATCTTGAGTCCCCCTCCACCAATCATGTACCCCAAATACACCAATAATTGTTGGGCAAACTCACATTTCTTAAGGTTAGCCAATTGCTATTTATTTTTTAGAGTCTCTAACGCATGCATAAGATGTGAGATGTGATCTTCCCAATTATATATATAAACCAATATGTCATCCAAATACACTATTACAAATGAAACTAAATGGGGTCACAATACACCATTCATCAAACGCATAAAGGTAGTTGGTGCATTACATAAACCAAAATGAATGGCCAACCATTCATACAGACCTTTACTTGTCTTGAAGGCCATCTTCCATATGTATTATTCTTTAACACATACCTGGTGGTACCCCAATTTGAGCTGGAACTTAGTGAAGTACTTGGCATGATGCAATTGGTCTAACAAATCATCGATCATGGGTAGAGGGTATCAATTCTTGAGTGTGATCTTATTCAGATATTTGTAGTTGATACACATTTTCCAAGTCCCATACTTCTTGGGTACTATGATGATATGTGACCCACAAGGTGAGGTTCTTGGTCAAATTACCCCCTACTCTAGTAGCCACTGCAATAGTTTCTTCACTTCATCTGCTTCCAGAATAGACTACATATACAACCCAATATTTGGTAATGGGGAATCAGGAAAAAATTGTATCTCGCACTCCAATTCCCTATTACGTGGAATCCATTTAGGATCCTAGAGAACTCCTCTATATGCCTACAAAAACTCCTCCAACTATTGTTTCCCCCATTCTCTCTTAATAAAAGCAACATATATTTATTACTAAAATTTATCAAATTTTTGGCTTGATTGTCACTTACTAGAGAGATATTTGATTTACCTGTGTGTGCATTGATGATGTAAGACTTCCCATCCTTGATCAGGAATTATTGGTTTTCTCTCCACATGAATATTGTATCCCTCATATACATGTAGGGGATTTCAAACATTATACTACACATGTCAAGGGGTACTACATCTAACTCCACTTCATCAATAAAATTTGCACTTATAGTAAACTTTTTATTACACTAATTAGTGACATTGATCTATGCATCCTCATTCACCCATCCCAATGGATATGGACTCAAATTATAATGAACCTCCAACCCAAGCTTGTTGACCAGATCGTCTACTATGAGGTTGGCTTGTGAACTAGAATTGAATAGAGAATCCACCTTGGTATTTTTGACCTGGATATTAATATGGAAGAATTTTTTCATCTCCTTATCTTCCTTATGATGAAGGATACTCAAATTCACCTCCTTCTGCACTGAAGTGCATACAATATTATTATCCACACATAAGCTTATCTCTACCTGGTTTCTTGAATCCATGCCTAGAAGGTTTTTTTTCTTGGAATCCTTCTTAAAATTATTTGGATTTAGCTCTAGAAGAGATTCTAACACTTATATTCAATGTGACCATCAATATTTCAATGGTTATTTGGATCCTTTCACTAATTTTCATTGGTTTTTGTCTTCTTATCTTTTCCTTTTCACTTCTTCTTCCCCTCCTTGAAAGCATATTGGTGGTATTTCTATTTAGAACCACTTGGTTTTACTTTATTATGGCCTATGTTCTCCAATTATTGTGCTTGCACACATACCTCATCAATGGTTGTTTGTTTGAAGAGCATCACTTTCTTTCACAAATGATTGTGTATACCCCCCATATACTTGAGGAGTATGTCTGGGTTCTTGGGAGGGATACCCAACATGATCGCCATCTTCGTGAACTAGGTGGTTTACTCTTGAACACTCTGCCACTGCCTTTACTTGAAGTGATTCCAACAAATCCATTGATCCTATACATACCAAATAGGGTAGAACGGGTACATGATGAGGGTTTTAAAATCCTCCCATATAGTTAATGGTGGATCACCTTCCGACCTAATTGTCTTCACTTTACCACCAACTTAGTGCATGGCCCTCTAGTTTTAGTCGGGCAAATGAATTTTTTTTCTCTTCATCTATATTATGGAAATTGAAATAAATGTCTGAAATATGCAACCAATAATTCAAATTAACAACATCGATCTCACCTTCATAGGGATTGATATCCACTTTCACCTCCATTTTGAATAGAGTCTATGAAGAAGTGATGGTATTAGAACTTGGTTGATTTTTCTTGGGATATTTTTCTGAATCTTTTTTGGGTCTTCACTATCTCTCATTTTCTCATCCAATCCAACTTCTAAGTCAGAGCCACCAATATCCTCAAAAGGTCTCAACTTGTTTTCTAGAGCCACCATGGGGAGGTTCGTATTTCAAGAGATATCAATGGCTTTCAATTCCAGCCTCACAAATATCTCTTATGTTTCATCCTGAGGGTTGCTATGAAGAGACTCACCTACCATGACTAGGGTTCTGTGAATTCCTTCTTAAGCCAATTCCTAGATCCTGTAACTTTCCACAAATAACTCAAAGAAAACTGCGCCAATCCCAATATGATCTATAAATTTCCATGGATATTCCACTAGAACAGCTTATCACAATAGATCTTATATTATTATGAAAATATTTTAATAGCAAGTTTATTTCCTTATATATCATATTTATTATCACTAGTGTTTTACTAAAATTAATGAAATAACTAAAATATGAAAATGAAATACTATGAAAATGAAAATTTCGTCCACGTAAATGAACACAAGATGTATCTTGGGAAACCCAATATGCGATAAAACCTAGCTATAAGGTGGGGCATATGCTTTTATCTCTTTTGTTTAGTAATGAAATGAAAACACAATGAAAGGGGCACTCACTATGGAGTTTCCTTTGAAACTATGGCTTGAATGGATACTACAGAATCATCTTCCTCCTTTGTTATGCTCTCAATTCCCATTCCTAGATTTTAAGCTCGACCATGGAACAAGTATAATGCTAAATAATGGAACCACCTCTTCTCCTAGTGGCCCAATATTTAACATAACCCTCATTTAGTGATAAGGTTTGGACCTTATATAATGTTCTTTAAATTCCATGTGTGGCTAGCCCCGCATGTGTGAGTAATGGGAGGTTGATGTGGCATCCACTCGGTACCATGGTGGTCAACAAGGTAGGTCAACTTGCAAGAGGCATAACTTCCACATATAAACTCTGATTGAGGTGATTTTTGCACCATTGGAAAGGTATGAATGTGTACAATGGCATTGAGAGGATGAGAGATATTCTCACAAATATTTGACCCAAAAAAATGTCATTTGATGCCTCAAAATGACCCCAAATCTCCAAACTAGGACCCCAAATATTTGATATGAGGATGAGAGATATTTGATATGGAAGTTTTTGGACCCCAAATCTCCAAACTAGGACCTGCCACTAAAATGGTTCCTACAAGAAAATTCCTTTGATTTTTACACCCATAAAGTACCAAGATAGATGAAAATTATATAATTATCCAATATGGATCAATAACCGTGAATAAATCAAAAGCAATGAAAAGGTGCAATGCAAACCAAGCATGAAAATGACCTTTTTGGACCCAAAAAATGCTCTATTTATTGGGAAATATGACTCACTTTCACATTTACCTTATTGATATTTTCACCTGTGGTAAAATTTTCTCACCCCTTCAAACTTCTAGTGCATATTGCAAGAGATTCAACCATCACAATTCCATTCCGTCAAGACGAGGTAAGAATGGGACCATGTGTTTGATTTTTGAATTTCATAATTTTATTTTGGATTTTTGGACATGATTTAGTGGTTATGTATTATATATACATATGGTTCAACTCCTACTTATGACTTCAAATGAAGTGATTGAAATCCATGTTTTTATGTAAATGCATGTTTGTGTTAATGCTTAATTTAATGTGACAAGTGTTAACATAGATAACTAACTAAAATATGTAACATCATCGTCTCACCATGGGTGTTCTTATGACAAGGGCCAAGTGGATCCTAATAACATATGTAAATAAAGCACCAAACATTATAAGCATCAAACCACATGCAAAAATTAAAAATAACTCACATCACACACCTATGTACAAGGCATTGTGCATCCTGACGATTTATGCAGAGTAGAGCCTATTGCTAGGCTCGGGCCAAGGATTCCTATCATAATCGATGAACACATGGGCCATTTTCAACATCATATGTCACATCATGCTAGGGCCACACCACATACACTTGAATTTCCATGTTCCTAAATCTTCATGATTTTGGTTATAAACTAGAATGAAATCATTGTCACGAACTACACGAGAACAAACACGATGAGTAATCTCATGAGCTATCACAAATAATTGATTATGTTCATTAAGACATGGGGAAATTTTGAGATTCGCATGTTCATTATGGTTTGAAGTGGATAATTCAGTGGCAAGTTCCAAAAAATAAAATTGAGACTCAAACTAGCCAAGACATGGTATTTCACTAGGTGACCTAGAAAATGTCTATCTTGAATAAATATTTTTCATTCCAGCCTTTGATTGTTCCATTTCAGAAATAAATAATGATTGATGATGCATACATTCCCATGGTTTATCGACCGTATAGATGAATTCTAAGTTGGCCTTATTTGAAAGAAACTCAGTATCCAAGAAATCAAGGGAACTAGGATAGTTGATGGCCCTAATGGGAAGATTGTAATAATCGTATTCCATATTAGGATGGAGTTTTTTATTAGTTTCAGTTGAATCTAACTATATTTCCTAATCAATTTTTGACACAATGTCCCAAGAAGGAAAAAATGAGTGTGCATTCTCTTTCTCATAAGTAATTGAACACTCAGAACATGATGCCACCTAATTCACCTGTGGAAAGGTAGAGTCCACCCAAATACTAGGAACATAAAATGGGGTAGCATGGTCTAAATTTGAATAAGGATGGTGATTATCATATGCAAGCTAGTCAATAGTTAAAACTCTTCCATTGTGATGAAAATTCATCACTTGAAAGAGAATAGACACCACATCATTCATAGAATATACATAAGCATGCCCAATAATCTTGTTGAAGTCTAATGATCCATTCGCCACTATCATATTGAATAGGACATTTTTCCCACCTAAGTTCATATGAAATGAGGAATAATCCCCAAATATTCATCGGGTATTCTATCAAAATCCAATAGCTAACTAGGAGCTAACACAAGCTTGGGAGAACCCATAGATTACCCAGATGAGGAGGATAAAATGATTGCGAGGGATCCATCTATTATACATTGGTAAATGTTTAATTAATAATATTCAACCCTTATTTGGAAGGGTGTAGAAGAAGGAAGGTGAGGCTCAACAAGACTATTGCAATCAAAGGAAACACTCTTAGAACTTGGAGGGACCATGCTCGGGGTGAGTGGGATGTCGACTTGTTTATAATTTTCTCAACTAGCAGTGAAGAAAACATGGTTAGTAGACACATCAATCTCCAAAAAATGAGTGGGATCATTTGAATATTGCATCGGCTCAATCACTTCATAAACTGATGGTTGAATAGGTTGTTGAGAAACCAAAGGTGTTTCAAGTGTAGAAGATCTTTCTGACATAAACCACACTCTTTTTACCTCTGGAATAACAAATAATTGATGAGTAAGGTGATCTCCCTTGCAAACTTTACAAGGGAAATTAAGCTTGTGTCTTGCTAATCTAGATTTCTCAACAATATCAATGATCCTAACATGACTTCATTGGTTGGTTTATTTCCCCCGACATGACTTGCAGTGGTTGGTTACTGATCTCCAATATGATTTGCAATGATTGTTGACTTGTCTCTAGTATGACTTGAAGTGACCAGTGACTTCTCCCTTTGTATTCATTTCTTCTTCTCATTCTTCCTCTTTATATTCCTTTTATACTTTTGGTTACTAGGAGCTAGAATTTCACTAGAAGAGGGATAAGGAGGAGGGATATATTTAATTGGAAAATAAGTTTTAGGAGAGTTTGGAACATTATGAGTAGACAAAGACCAAACTGACAACCCCATAGGAAATCTAGGAATATTCAATATGGCCATCAAAGGGGCACCAATGTTTCCAAAGGATGGAAAAGCACAAAACTCCCCTTGGGAATGGGTCCCTTGGTTGGTATTCAAAAAATCATTTCCTTGCACATAACCAATACCAGATACAAAGAGAGTGTTTGTTGGGGATACCATCATAAATCCTCCCATATAACTAACCCCAGTACTTGTAGAAATACTAGTATCAAGACTAGACCCTAGATTGACATTTCAACCAAATGGAAAACCAACATTCGATATTGTTGGGCCACCAATAGTAATACTAGAAACAAGTGGTGTTGGGTTAAAATTGACTCAGTAAAATATTCAATGAGTTAAATTTGTTTTAGGTCAGCAATGGTTTTTTCATACCCATGGTTTTTGAATCCTATGGTATTGTGCATGTGGATTGCATGTAATGAAGCCTTTAAATAGGCTTAGTATACTCCATTTTAATTGGCCTAGAGGTGATGGGTGAAGGCTCACTTGGTTGGCTTGACAGAATTTGGTCAAGGGAACAAATATATCTTTGGTTGGTTTTTCCCATAATGGTTTTTCAGGGTAAATCATGTGTCAATGATGTGTGCATGATTTATGTGTTTTTTTTGTTGTTCCTAGTTTATTATTTCTCTTGCAAGATTTTATTATTTTAACATGGTATGTGATGAATCCTCTTATTCATAACAGTTGGTATCATAGCCAAGTTGACCTGGAATCTCTAGGGATATTTTTCTTATGCTCGGATCCTAGAAATGCATGGATCATAGTGGATCTTCAAATAGGTTGTTTAGATATGTGTGGAGAGAGTGCTTGGAATTCATCAAAGATATGATGGATCTATTGTTGGCTATGATCAATATTCATAGATATGTTGTGAGAAGTCACACGCAAGGAAAAATTTATGTGATTATTGTTCATCTATTGACGTGATAAGTTGTATAGTGAAATTCCAGCCTACATTGGGTATTTTTACCACGAGGAACATTGTTTTGTAGTTTTTGCATGTATTATTCATGGAGGAAGATCTCTGAGAAGGAGATTGATACACTAGAGTTGGATAATGTTGCATTGGAAGTTGTCTTTGGTGTAAACTTATTTCTTCAAATTTTGAATCAACTCTTATCATGTGCTAGGACTGGACTATCCATTTAGGTTTGACATCAAGTCGGAGAGATCTCTAGGTAACTGAGAGAGATGGTCATTTTACAACTGGAAGTCGTGATGGGCCTGGTTATATTTCTTGAGAAGACCCTAGACTTGATGAGAGAATTTGACATTTATTTAGGGAATAGTGGAAGGTTTTGTTTTTTGAATTCATGTGTCGATATGGCTCAAGAGACAGAGGAAAATGTTTTGAATGCGACCACCAGAACTAGAAAATGTCATTCATGGCACCCTTTTGTGGCTCACGGAAACATTGCCCATGTTCTGTAGGACAAGATATATCTCGTGTGAGGCATTATTTGCTTGATTTTGTTTGGGATTTCCCTTGTATATTTAAGGATGGTGTGGTTCTGCATACGTTATCCATTCAATGTGTGGAGTTGTAAGCATGATTATTTATGTTGTAAACTTTGATAAGGTTTATAGAGAGAATAGTATAAAGGGTTTATTACTTTCAAAATATTAGATCTATGAATAGGTTGATTTGAGATATGCATAAGTGGGGTGGAGCTACTATTGTAGTGCATTAAGCAATGCAAAAGAAGGAAAGAACAAAATAGTGGGAAAAACCAATTTCTTGTAGATATGGTGCATACAATGCATATATCAATGATGAAATTCAGTATTAAAGTGGATATGGTAGTAGAAATGCATGGCCTCTAAATGGAACCTACAATATAATTGGAGGATCTTCCTGTGGCATGGATGATCATGGTGATAGCTAAGGTTTGAGAATGTTTTTTGGATGACCACCACGAGGCATGAGAAAGAAGTTTTTTGATGGTAGAGTCATATCTGACGGTGACATTTTGAAGTGGAGTTGTTTAAAATTCATGTGCCATTGAAATAGATCAGGTGGTGGTTAAAGAAAGGTTTCCTCTTGGGTATATTGCTTATATATGTCAATTTTGTGTGTATCAGAGGTACACAATTGAAGTGATAATTCATTGTTTATGAACCATAGTGAATGGAACATGGAAATGGAGCATTGGTGGAAGAAGACGTGGTCATGAGCAATAATGTGAGTATATCCATGGTGGAGAACTCTGAAAATTTTAGAAGAAGAGCTACGAGCATGCCCATCATGGGAAAGGAAAGGAGGCACTACAAATGTTCAGTAAAATGAAAGAAGCAAGTGGAGGTCAAAGCAATGGCAAGGTGAGAGGATGAGGCACTTGTAAGTACCGATAAAAGAAGAAATGTACATGGTGTGTGCATTCCCATGGAGTCATGAATGAAATAGACACACTAAATAAATAAATAAAATATTATTATAATGGAGTTGAAAATTTAATTACATGCAAATGGGCATACAATTGTAAGACCTAGTTAGGCATGCATACCCCTAGTAAATTACCAGTAAAGTCTATATGTAAACCTAGGTGATAGGGGGGACATGTCGGATTCCGAGATGCATTGGTTATAAACTTTGAGGGGGGTAAGATAATTACCCAAACTCAAGTTTAAAAGGGGGGATGTTTGGTTAAACTTGACTTGGTAAAAGAGTCAATGAGTTAAATCTATTTTAGGTCAACACTGGTGGTTTTTTGGCCCATGGTTTTAGTATTCTATGGTATTGTACCCGTGGATTGCATATAATGAAACCTTTTAATAGGCTTAGGATACTCAATTGTAATTTTCCTAGAGGTGAGGGGTGAAATCGCATTTGGTCGGCTTGGTTGGATTTGGCCAAGTAAACATATATATATTTGGTTGGTTTTTCCCATAAGGGTTTTCCAGGGTAAATCACATGTTAATGATGAGTGCGTGGTTTATGTGTGTTTTTTTTCCTAGTTTATTATTTCTCTTGCAGGATTTGATTATTTTAACATGGTATGTGATGAATCCTCTTATTCCTAACAAGTGGAAATCCAATTCTCACAGTAAAACCATGATTCCCCCTCCCCCCCATAAAAAACAAATTCAAATGTGAGCATTGGTGTAGACACAATAGGAAAACTAATACTAGGTAAACTCATGAAAACAAATGACATGAACAATGGCATTCCCCAAATGGAATAACCAGATTCATATGCATAGATGGGGGAGAAGTTATCCCATTAATGGATGGCGAGGAGAAATCCATTGTGACTCCTCCCATCATACTAGATTATGTGGAAATATGGCCTCCCATAGTGGATGACCCACTAACACTAGACATATAATTAGGATTACTAAAATAGGAAAAAGGATTACCAAATGGTCGATTCACCTGAATGAGTATAGGGTCAAATGGACTAGTCAAAAGAGAGTTACATTTTTGTGCAGTAATTTCATCTACCACTTCAATATCTAGTTGTCTAGAATCCTCTGAATCTAATATGTTAGATTTAAATTATTCTATGCTAGAGTCTTCTGATGTGGAAAACCATTACCACCTAGTGGAAAGTAGTTCCTCCTCCGATGTGGAAAACCATTAAAGTGAAAAAAAAAACATGATGGCAAACTATACACAAAAATACATAGAGAACACCCTATAAAATATAAAGTGGCAACAAACAAACAAATTATAGGTCAAAGGGGCCTTCCAAAAACCAAAAATCTTGACGGATGTCAAGTCCCCAAGACTAGATAGAAAAATTATGAGAGAAAGTTATGGTAACCCACATGTAACAATCCTTTCTAATACAAGTACCCTCGTGAATATGGACAACCTCTAGGTGAGCTGAAACAAGGATTTAACGTTTTCCTCGGGTACCACAAGTACTTCTCCCTCACATCCACCCGTGTGATTCCATAGGAATGGTCACTATGGATACCACTTCACAAATGAAAACCATGTGTAATATTCATGGGTAGGGACTACACATATGGGTAGGGAAACAAAGCCTAAAATTTTAGAAAGAAGTGTTGTCACTTCATTCCAAAACCCTCATACACATAATAATACAATAAACACGAAGACAAATGAAGAGGGGATATCACTCCACTTTCCCTAATGTGATCTCGTGCTTGACACCTGTGTTAGAGGTGATTTCTTGCCAACTAATCCTTATTACTAATGGGTTTTCATACTCATTAATCAATTCCCAGTTCTAGTTTTAATGGTTTTGGAGAGTTCACTCTTCAATCCTACACCAAGGCCCTAAGACTAAAGCTAATGTTGGTTTTCTAAAAGTTAAATGTCTAATTGGTTTTAGATTAAGTGCTTTTGTTTTTAATGGTTGTTTCTTACTCAAGAGGTAACATAATGGACCAAAAGGTGTTTTGACTCTTTCTAATCCAAAGAAAGCCAAATAATGAAAA
>ML834679.1:31099-49451 GCA_009831015.1 Picea engelmannii
AACTTTCACAAGCAATTTTTGGCAAGAATTGTTTAAGCTACAAGGCACACAATTGCATCTCATCTCAGCTTATCATCCCCAAATGGATGGTCAAATGGAAGTTGTCAACAAGTGTTTGGAAACATATCTGAGGTGCTTTTCCTCTGAAAAACAACACCAGTGGGCTCAATGGTTTCCCCTCGTCAAATGGTGGTACAACACTACATACCATACAACCACTCACATGACTCCTTTTGAAGAAATATATGGACAAAAGCCATCTTCAGTTCTCTCATACTTACCGGGTACCTCGAAGGTCTAGGTAGTTGAGCAAACACTTAAAGTTTGAGAGGACATCCTTCGTACCCTTAAAGAGAACTTGGTCATGGCACAAAATAGAATGAAGCAGCAAGCAGATCAAGGTTGCTCTGAATGCCAATTTGTAGAAGGGGATCATGTGTTTCTCAGACTACAACCATATAAGAAAAATTCCCTCAAGGCCGAGCATTGTCAAAAGCTAGCACACAAATTCTATGGACCTTACACAGTTCTCAAGCATGTGGGACAAGTCACATATCAGTTAGCTCTGCCCAGTCAGTTGAAGCTACATCCTGTTTTTCATGTTTCATGATTGAAGAACGTGATTGGAACCAGGTGCCAAATTCAAACCAACCTTCCAGATTTAATTGAAGAAGGATCCATTTGGCTACAGCCGGAAGCAATTTTGGACCAGCGTGAGCGTTTCCTGCATTAGAGAACCATCAAGGAAGTGCTAGTACAGTGGAAAGACATGACTCCAACAAGTGCCACTGGGGAACCAGCTACCATTCTACAGCAGTTTCCACATCTCAAGCCTTGAGGACAAGGTTGTTTTTAAGGGGGTGGACATGTTAAGGTCCTAACCTGCACATAGGTAGATCAATGTATTCGGATGTAATAAAGGTCAATATTAATAAGGCCTTTCAATAAAATAAAATAAGGCGGATGTAAGAAGACCTAATAGAAGCTTCCACTTCTAGAAGGATCTTCCTCTAGATGCTTCTCTTAATAGACATATTTAGTATAAATAAGGGGCAAGGGTATCAGAACCCTAGCTTGGAGATTATTGTAACAGAGTTCTGCTCGACTGGAGGTTGCCCCCTCGAAGAGGCCTGTGAACATTGCTTTCTGAATCAAAGTGATTTTTCTATTGCTATTTCGTATATCATTTCTGTGTATTGTGAATATTATGCTGGATATTTTACTGTTATTTTGCCATTTCTAGCTTTTTATTTTTGTTCTGCATATTTTATATATCTGGTATCTTGCAAGGAAACTGACAGTCATCATCACATGTCTTGGGGAGCGTGATCTAACACCATCCTCCCATGACTTCAGGTTTCGGAGGATACATGGTGGGAAATGCCTCCACCCCTCCTAATCATAACTAGGGTCCACACCCTACAATGGAATATACAGTGGCACCGTGTTGTTGGGAGTTTTGTCATCGTTTATTAGATTTTGGGAAGTCTCATCACCTGAAATCTTGTACTGGTCCACATATCATAGAAATGCATCCAAACCAATATAATTTCACATACAAATATTCATACCATAATGTTTCTCGTCTAGTGGTCATGATATCCACATTCATCATCATTATCCCTTGGCTATTTCAAATCCCATAACTTGCAGATTAGTTTGTAACACAAACTCATACATTTCTATGCATTATCATCATGTAATTGCATGCAATCATCATTTCAATTCGGTATTCGTTTACCAACAACTTAACATCAAAGTTTTCAAGTTAGAAATAGATCTTATAATATCCCATAATTCAATTTCGACACCCATGCATAAAATTATCATTTACCAAATAGATTGCATCATATCCAACATCATCAATAACATTTAAACATTCATAGAATTTGCATTCTCTCAATATGTCGCATCATACACATCATCATCAATAACATTTAAACATTCATAAAATTTACATTCACGGTGTAGATCGCATTATATCCATCATCATCAATAACATTTAGAAATTCATAAAATTTACATTCTCACAATATATCGCATCATATCCATCATTATCTGAATACATTCATAAAGTATATAGGCCTCAGGTAATCCTAGTTGTCTAATTCAAAAGGTGGTGTTACATACACCCCTCCTTCGAGAAACATGTTCTCGAGGTGGTCAAAAATGTGAGGGATAGTCTCGTCGTAGTGTTTCAGCATCTTCCCAAGTAGTAGATTCTGGACTATACTTGTACCATTGGACCTTAACCTAGTCTACCAGACGATTCCTGAGTTGTCGGACTCTACATTTCTGTTATCCTCGATATCTAGGGATAACTAGGAGATCATGTCTCGAGGCCCATAGGTCCTAGACATGAAGTACCGAGAGAAGGATTGACCTGAGCATGGCTCTGGAGGGCCCATTCTTCTTCTTCTTTGCTATACTTGTCCTGTCAGCAGTAGCAGCTTCCATCACCATCGGCTTGGACTTGCATCAGAAAGGACTCTTGCTGCATGAGGTAATTGGTCCAAGGTATCATGGTATGTGTCATGTTTGATCGTTATAACCTTGTTATATATGCATTAGGTTCCTTTCATTTCCGATGACTGCTTGGATCTTACACTAATCCACTTGACCATTGTTGGGGTGAATTAATGGGGTGACTTAGCAAGCTTGTATTCATGGGTTTTGGTTAGCCACCAAAGGGGATTTGCAGAGCCATCGTCCGCTCCCACCATTATATCATTTTACATCTTATCTCCCATTCATCCATCCCATTCCCCTAGTCTGGCCATTAGGATGACCTTTGGGGTTACACTTTGTCTTGTGGGAAGAAGGGGCTAAAGGCCCAGGGGGTAAATGAAGTTGGTAAAAGATAAAATCCATAAGAAATGAAACCTAGAGATGCTTCGCCCAGGGATCCCCGAGAAGGCAATAAAAGGACTCTCGATAAGAAACAAAAGGGACCCTAGGAAAAATAATAAAACAAGACCTAACCAAGAGAATGGGAGGTCTCATCACGAGCTGGACCATTATGTTTATAGGTACCTAGCAGTATGACATTGCCATCACTTGGTCACCATGCCAGGGCAGTGACCTTTGGTTGCATGGCCAAGGGAAAGGGGGTCTCATCATGAGCCAACCTTATCACTTCTATGAAAGTACCAGTGGGTAACACTGGCAACTCTGGTCACCATGCCAAGTTAGTGTCCTCTGGCCATACCTTGAAGTAAAAAAGAAATAAAAGAATAAATGAAAAATAAAGGCAATAAAGGTGATTGAAAAAAAAAATGCATCGATGATGGGTACAACTCGCCTCCTACAAAGTTGCCCACAGACAACACCTGCCCTTTGCCTTACTATGACTGGACATCCCTAGACCATATCACCTCATAAAACATGGCTTGAATAATCCTCTGAGGAAACTTTCCTTCTCTTGTGGGTATCAGCCCAATAGGTTATTCTATCGGTTTTCTTCAACTTTGTATAGTAGATTTGTGTAATGTCTTTGAGCTCTTAGATGATGTTCTAGGGATTTCATGCATGTATTTGACAAATTTAATGATGAAATATGATTGGCATTGCTATGATCCCAAGGAATGATGAGCCCATGGAGGGCGTAGTCTTTGATGTGCAGGACCATACCTGATGGACAAGTGCTAGAGGACTAGTACACATGGGGATATGATTAGCTCGGACCTCCATGGGGCTGAAGAGCCCATGAGATGGTTGTTGGGATGCCAGAGGCAGGACAACATTGTGATGATCCGTTGCACGAGAAATAAGAAGGACGTCCCTATCCATGACACTTTGGCAGAGCCCAGCCTAGGGGGGATCACCCACTGCAGATTGGATGATTGCTTTTGATGGACAGGACGTCACCTGAGGCAACTGGACGTTTTCTAGAGCATGTGGTAGTGTGTTGGGATCATTTGGCATGCGTGGAAGCTTGCAAGAGCCCTAGAAGGGCCAACGTTTTGCTTCCTAGATGTTGATCTTGCCCAAAAAGGGTCAACATCTCCCTCTGAGGGGCTTGACATCTCCTTTTTGAGCTCATATTGTGACATTTTTAGCATTTAGTGTAAAAAACAGTGTAATATTGTTGGTCAGCCTTGTCGACTATTTCAAATGACCTATTTTCTAATCAAAGGTCATTAGGATGATATAAATAGAGGATGTTGCCTCTCATTTTTAGATAACACAACTCACTCTCTTGTGAGAGAATCATTTTTAGTCTTTGTCTTGGGATTTTTTCTCTTGGAAGTGAGGCACAACTCTTGTGGAGGATCATCTTTGGCATTTTTATCATGTTTTATATCATTTGGAAGGTTTACAACTAGGGTTTGATAAGCTCTTCATGATTTGTAAGTGTATTTCTCATGAAAAACTTCTCAAATGAATGGTTGTAGGTTAAATCTCTTGCATTTATTGTTACATTGTTATTATTTTTCTTATTCGTCGACACCCTAGGTAGCAAGCACACAAGTAGGTCTTTGCTATATGTCCCCATGATAGAAAACTTGTTTTATCCACTGATTAAGGAGGATATAGCCTAGTCATTGCCACACTAGTTCCCCTTTTTCTGAGTTATCTTTTGAACATAAGTTGAAGAAAGAAGACGTCCCAGGCCTGATTAATTTTACACCTAGGGTTTTGACTTTTAGGGTTTGAAGGGCCTTGCTCTTGCAACACTTTTAACCCTTAGATTTATGTTTTGAAGCTAGCCATTTTGCCAAGGATTTTTTAAGGAAAGAGGGAGGAGCATGAGGCCTTTCTTAAGAAACACCGGAATGAGCCTCCTCCCCTTAGGGTTTTGACTCTAGGGCCCTGTCATTGCAGCACCATAGAGCCTAACTCTCTTGTCCTTGAATTTAGATTCTCCCGAGACTTTTCCCTTGTTTTTTTTTTTGACTCCATAACACCCTAAGGCACTGATCTAAATCTCCAATGTTGATTTTATTGTGCCAAAACAACTCTTTCAAAACCTTTAAAATTGAAACCCTAACTAACCCTAACGTCTCACTAACCCTAATTTGATGATGACGTCATGCCGAGTATGAACTTTGGGTTGATAAAAAACGTTGTGGCTTAGTCATCTGATAATAGACATTGATGTGTTGATAATTTTCATTGGCCTATTTGCAAAATGTTGAGCTCTTTGTCTATGGAACTAACCCTAGAACAAGGTTGACGTCACTTCTAGTAAGCTTGATGCAACAATCTTGTCTTAAATGAGCATTTAATAACATTTGATGCATGGTGTTAATTCAAATATTGATTATATACATTGAATTTTATATCATTTCCAGTGTTTATTGAGAAGTAATATTACCCGCCATAGTAATTTTTGCAATCATTGACTTCGTCAATAATTACTGTTGTTCATGCTCATGTATATTAAACGTTGATAGTCATTAGTCTATGAAGTGCTAGCCACTATTTTCATGTATCAATTTTATTGTTGCCTTGTCTCGCAAACAGGTGCTTCTATTGTGGTATTTCTTAATTCTTGACTATCATCTTGGCGGTAATCTGTGAGAGGGAAAACTTACCTTGATTCCTTAACCCTTTGCCTTTCAAAACCCCAGATTTCCAGGGATGTCTCCCTTGGGTTTAGCCACCCTAAATATAAAGAGCTCCCCATCGAGGTGACAGTGGGTGGGGAAGCTCCTATTATGCCAGTTTGGCCCTTACCTCTCAGCTATTTGGCCTAAACTACAAACTAAGCGATAACATTTTGACTCCGTTGTCGGGGAACACTGAGTCAATCTTCCTCAACGAAAAATATTTTGGCAAGCCTTGCCTCAAAGACCTTTTCTTACAAGCTTACCTGACGACTCCACTAAGACCTTCTTCCCCCTATTCTTTGGTAGTTTCAAGAAAACTATCTGGCGACTCCACTAAATATTTCTTAGGGTGCCACATTACCTTCTGTGGTATTTTCAAATTATGGGATCATGGCACACTGGGAACAAAAGTATCCAAGTATTGATTTCAAAAGTTTTCAAGTATACCCAAATTTCTTTGATAATAAATGGCTAGACAACTCTCCGACGTTTTTGGGTCTCCCAGCTCCTCACATAGTAATTTTTTTGGAGAATTTGAGCGAGATAAGTTTGGGAGGAGAGGATACTCTTATAAAATTGTTTTTTCTCACCCTGCCATCCTACTTACAAAGACGTTTTAAGAGTTGTTGCAAGGACAGGGGTATATCATCTTTCATACACCTCATCAGCAGGTTTATAGAACTTACTAAGCCATATTGTCAAACGTATGAAGATGTCCTTCAAAACCTCATGGTAACCTTACACCACAAAGGATTCACCACTGATATTGTAGATGATCTCAGGAGAGCTTATCATGATCAATACCAAGAATCCTCTGATATAAGAGACGAGGTTTATGAAGACCATTATCAACCCCTTGAAGAGGAGCAAGACCTCTCCCATAATCCAATAGAATGCAATGAAATTGTAACGAGAAACATGGATTATGAGGATGAAGCACCAATAATCACTCTTCAATCTGATGAAGATCTTCAAGATCCTATCACTCCTTCACAAGATGAAGAGAATGAGGTAAGTCACTTTGATTCTTTTGATGATACCTTGTTCTATGACTCAAAGAGTGAAGAAGGAGTGGAACCCTTGGACAAGCTAGATCCCCTATGTCTGAAGATTGAATATGTAGAGGCAGATCTTCCACATGATGATACTATCCAAATACTTGAATCTCTTGCACAGGAAGGATTAAGCGAGGTACATTGTTCCCCCTTCCAAGTTTTAAATGGTTCTTTGCCTTATGACACAAAGAGTGGATAAGTATTGGATGTTTTGGCTCCTCCATGTTATGATACTGATACTGACATAGCTAATTTCGACGAGTTCATACATGTTGGGAGACATAGGTGGGATGCATTTAGTTATGATACAAATCCCATCTATGACATAAAAAGTCATCTTACAACGTTGCCCTTGCAATTACCACAACAAATTACTTTTGACCAGTGGCAACAAGGAAATGAGGTTTTTACCCATGCCTTCCAAAGGACCAAGGATGACCCAGTACCTTGCGATTTTCATTCATACCTTGAGGACTTTGATGAATGTTCTTCTGAGCATTTGGACTTATTTTGTGAAGTTGATTTTCAATCACCTATCTGCTCAGATTTTGATACAAGTGAGAACATTGTTTGCCTAAGGAAAGTCTCTCATGGCTTTTCACTCCAGCCACCTATTGTTACTTTACCGTGCCTATCCATTAAAGGTGTGCTTGGGAAGTATATTTTTAATGTTGAGTTTCCTTTTAGGCAAACCCTGAACTCCAAGGGTTGGCCGGGTACTGTGTGTTTCAGTCAGTTTTTCAAATTTCCCTTTTTAGTTTGCCAGTCATCTGCAAGTTCTTTGTCGATCCCTTCTTTGATTTCAGGGCGTGAGGATGTCCTAGGTAAATAGTTTGCAGGTCCTTTGAGTCACTTTTCTAAACCTTGCATTTCTCATGACCCTTTCTTGAAGTGGATTGAGTACTTTCCTCAAAGATGGACTTGGCAGGTTTTTTCCCTCCAACCCGCCTCCATGAGTTAGATTTTGACCTTTCCAATGATATGATATACATTGTGACTCATGACATTTTTGTGCTTGACTTATCACTATTCTAGTTTATGATGAAGCACAAAGGAAGGTATCAAGGAACGTTACTAGATTGGCTTCATTGGTTGTTTGACTACACCAAGCATCCAGCTAGCAGGTAAGTACAAGTAAACATTTCATTTTCCATTTATCATTACCATATGTATACATGTATTATTTTGCGAGGTGGCAATACCACCCCACATTTTATCGTTGATGATTTATTGTCAAGTGTGATCAAGTCTACAGGTTTATGCCAGAGATGTTGAGGTTCTCATGCGCTCTATGGTGAACACATGTCCCCGAGTTGGAGCCAGATGTTATCCCCGATATCTAGGGATAACTAGGAGATCATGTCTTGAGGCCCATAGGTCCTAGACATGAAGTACCGAGAGCAGGATTGACCTGAGCATGGCCCTGGAGGGCCCATTCTTCTTCTTCTTTGCCAGACTTGTCCTGTCAGTAGCAACAGCTTCCATCACCATCGGCTTGGACTTGCATCAGAAAGGACTCTTTCTCCATGAGGTAATTGGTCCAAGGTATCATGGTATGTGTCATGTTTGATCGTTATAACCTTATTATATATGCATTAGGTTCCTTTCATTTCTGATGACTGCTTGGATCTTACACTAATCCACTTGACCACTGTTGGGGTGAATTAATGGGGTGACTTAGCAAGCTTGTATTCATGGGTTTTGGTTAGCCACCAAAGGGGATTTGCAGAGCCATCGTCTTCTCCCACCATTATAGCATTTTACATCTTATCTCCCATTCATCCATCCCATTACCCTAGTCCGGCCATTAGGATGACCTTTGGGGTTACACTTTGTCTTGTGGGAAGAAGGGGATAAAGGACCAGGGGGTAAAAGAAGCTGGTAAAAGATAAAATCCATAAGAAACGAAACCTAGAGATGCTTCGCCCAGGGATCCCCGAGAAAGCAATAAAAGGCCTCTCGATAAGAAACAAAAGGGACCCTGAGAAAAATAATAAAACGATACCTAACCAAGAGGATGGGAGGTCTCATCACGAGCCGACCCATTATGTTCATAGGTACCTAAGTAGTATGACATTGCCATCATCTGGTCACCATGCCAGGGCAGTGACCTTTGGTTGCATGGCCAAGGGAAAGGGGGTCTCATCACGAGACAGCCTTATCACTTCTACAAAAGTACCAGTGGGTAACACTGTCAGCTCTGGTCACCATGCCAAGGAAGTGTCCTCTGGTCAGACCTTGAAGTAAAAAAGAAAGAAAAGAATAAATGAAAAATAAAGGCAATAAAGGTGATTGAAAAAAAAAATACATCCATGACTGGTACAACTCGCCTCCTACAAAGGCACCCACAGACAACACCTTCCCTTGGTCTTACTATGACTGGACATCCCTAAACCATATCACCTCATAAAACATGGCTTGAATGATCCTATGAGGAAACTTTCCTTCTCTTGTGGGTATCAACCCAATAGGTTATTCTGTCGGTTTTATTCAACTTTATATAGTAGATCTGTGTAATGTCTTTGAGCTCTTAGATGATGTGCTAGGGATTTCATGCATGTATTTGACAAATTTAATGATGAAATATGATTGACATTGCTATGATCCCAAGGAGTGATGATCCCATGGAGGGCGTAGTCTTTGATGTGCAGGACCATACCCGACGGACAGGTGCTAGAGGACCAGTACACATGGGGATATGATTAGCTCGGACCTCCATGGGGTTGAAGAGCCCATCAGATGGTTGTTGGGATGACAGAGGCAAGACAACGTTGTGATGAGACGTTGAATGAGAAAGAAGAAGAAGGACACTTTGGCAGAGCCCGGCCTAGGGGGGATCACCCACTGCAGATTGGACGATTGTTTTTGATGGACAGGACGTCACCTGAGGCAGCTGGACATTTTCTGGAGCATGTGGCAGTGTGTTGGGATCATTTGGCACATGTGGAAGCTTGCAGGATACCTAGAAGGGCCAACGTTTTGCTTCCTGGATGCTGATTTTGCCCAAAAAGGGCCAATGTCTCCCTCTGAGGGGCTTGACGTCTCCTTTTTGAGCTCATATTGTGACATTTTTAGCATTTAGTGTAAAAAACAGTGTAATATTGTTGGTCAACCTTGTCGGTTGTTTTAAATGACCTATTTTCTAATTAAAGTTCATTAGGATGATATAAATAGATGACGTTGCCTCTCATTTTTGGATAACACAACTCACTCTCTTGTGAGAGAATCATTTTTAGTCTTTGTCTTGGGATTTTTGCTCTTGGAAGTGAGGCACAACTCTTGTGGAGGATCATCTTTGGCATTTTTATGGTGTTTTATATCATTTGGAAGGTTTACAACTAGGGTTTGATAAGCTCTTCATGATTTGTAAGTGTATTTCTCATGCAAAACTTCTTAAATGAATGATTGTAGGTTAAATCTCTTGCATTTATTGTTACATTGTTATTATTTTTCTTAATCATTGAAACCCTATGTAGCAAGCACACAAGTAGGTCCTTGCTATATGTCCCCATTTTAGAAAACTTATTTTAGCCATTGATTAAGGAGGATATAACCTAGTTGTTGCTACACTAGTTCCCCTTTTTCTGAGTTAGCTTTTGAACATAAGTTCAAGAAAGAAGACGTCCTAGTCCTAATTAATTTTACACCTAGGGTTTTGACTTTTAGGGTTTGAAGGGCCTTGCTCTTGCAACACTTTTCACCCTTAGATTTATGTTTTGAAGCTATCCGTTTTTCCAAGGATTTTTTAAGGAAAGAGGGAGGAGCATGAGGCCTTGCTTAAGAAACACTGGAATGAGCCTCCTCCCCTTAGGTTTTTGACTCTAGGGCCCTTCCATTGTAGCACCATAGAGCCTAACTCTCTTGTCCTTGAATTTAGATTCTCCCGAGACTTTGCCCTTGTTTTTTTTTTTGACTCCATAACACCCTAAGGCACTGATCTAAATCCCCAACGTTGAGTTTATTGTGCCAAAACAACTCTTTCAAAACCTTTAAAATTGAATCCCTAACTAACCCTAACGTCTCACTAACCCTAATTTGATGACGACATCATGCCTAGTTTGAACTTTGGGTTGATCAAAAACGTTGTGTCTTAGTCATCTAATAATAGACATTGATGTGTTGATCATTTTCATTGGCCAATCTGCAAAATGTTGAGCTCTTTGTCTATAGAACTAACCCTATAACAAGGCTGACGTCACTTCTAGTAAGCTTGGCACAACAATCTTGTCTTAAATGAGCATTTAATGACATTTGATGCATGGTGTTAATTGAAATATTGATTATATACATTGAATGTTATATCATTTCGAGTGTTTATTGAGAAGTAATATTACCAGCCATAGTCATTTTTGCAATCATTGACTTCGTCAATAATTACTATTGTTCATGCTCATGTATATTAAATGTTGATAGTCATTAGTCTATGAAGTGCTAACCACTATTTGCATGTATCCATTTTATTGTTGCCTTGTCTCGCAAACAAGTGCTTCTATTGTGGTATTTCTTCATTCTTGACTATCATATTGGTGGTAATATGTGAGAGGGAAAACTTACCTTGATTCCTTAACCCTTTTCCTTTCAAAACCCCAGATTGCCAAGGACGTCTACCTTGGGTTTATCCACCCTAAATAGAAAGAGCTTCCCATCAAGGTGACAGTGGGTGGGGAAGCTTCTGTTACACCAGTTTGGCCCTTACCTCTCAGCTATTTGGCCTAAACTACAAATTGAGCGATAACATGTCCAATATGTGTAACGGTTCTGTCGTGAGGGTTCCCACATCCGATACTTGCAATTCCTTGTAATTTAGTTTATGTGATTCATCGGCAACATAATGACGTAAAAAAGATACGTGAAAAATAGTATGAGTTTTATGCAAGTGGGGTGGCAGTACGAGATGATAGGAAACGGGTCCAATTTTCTCTTGGATTCTGAACGGTCCTATAAATCTAGGTGACAACTTTGTCCCCTTCCTAAACTGTATGGTACTCTTATTAGGCCTGATACGAATGAAAACCTAGTCTCCCACTTCATAACTTCAGTCGATTCTGTGTGCATCTGCATAACTTTTCTGCCTATCATGTGCTTCCTTTAGTCTCAGCCTAATCTGAATCACCCGTTCCTCCATCTCTTGAATGAATTCTAGCCCAACTGTTACTTGGTCTTCTAGTCTATCCCAAATCAATGACACTCTGCATGGCTTTCTATACAGAGCTTTGCAGGGTGGAATTCCGATGGATCTATGAAAACTGTTATTGTAGGCAAACTCTACCAAAGGTAGGTACTTCTCCCACTGGGTTTGATTATCCATGACATACATCCTGAGCATGTATTCCATGACTTGATTTACTCTCTTGTTTTTCTCATATGTTTCAGGATGATAACTTGTGCTTAAGTTCAATTGAGTCCCCAATGCTGACTGCAAACTTGTCCAAAACCTAGAAGTGAATCTGGAGTCCCTATCTGAAATGATCTTCTTAGGTATCCCATGCAAACGAATAACCTCATTTACAAACACACATGCCACATCAATGGCATCATAAGTGTCTCTAACCAGAATAAGATGAACACTCTAGGTTAACTTATCAACTATCACAAGAATGGCATTGTGTCTATGAGATGTGAGTGGAAACCCCACAATAAAATCCATAGAGATGACTTCTCACTTGGACATAGGAACATCATGTGGTTGTAGGAGGCCTGCCGGGTGATGGTGGTCAGATTTCACTTGTTGACACTCTAGGCATTTGGCAATGAAATGGACTACATCGCACTTCATGCCTACCTAGAAAAAGAGCTTCCTCATGTCTGAGTACATCGTCTTCACACCTGGATGCACACAATAAAGTGCTCTATGGGCTTCATTTTGTATGATGCTTCGAATATGCCAATTTTCAGGGATATACATCCTTCCCCAATATCTCAATAGTCCATATTATTCTAGAATATATCCTTCATACTTTAGATCTAACTACCTCCCACTCTGAAGGTTTGAAGTAACCTTTAAATACCAACTGTCTTCTTGGAGTTGCGTCAACACATATTCTCTCAAATTGACTTTTAAGGGTATCAAAGAGAATGCACTATCACATTCTTCTATCCATTCATACCTGACCCCCTTGCACTGCAAAGTGGTGATGGGTTTCTCTATTTTGGAAAACCCCTCCACAAATCTCTGATAATAACCTGCTAGCCCCATGAAGATTCTCACCTCATGGGCATTTTTTAGCACTGGCCACTCCATAATGGCCTTTACCTTTTCTGGGTCCACAGAGATTCCTTCGCCAGAAATGATATGACCTAAATAGTGAATCTCTTTCTGGAAGAAGGAACACTTTGACAACTTCCCATACAATTTGTTCTCTCTAAGGCAGAACAACACTACTCGTAAGTGTTCCTCATGTTCTCTTTCGTTCTTGGAATAGATGAGGATGTCATCTAGAAAGACTTGTACAAAACGATCTAAGTACTTCTGGACTACGCCATTCATGAAACTCATGAATACTTCTGCTGCATTGGTCAATCTGAAAGGTACTACAACAAACTCGTAATGTCCAAATTGAGTTCAAAAGGAAGTTTTTGGAATATCACCTTCCTTAATCCTTAACTGATGATACCCGGATCGCAAATCAATCTTTGAGAATATCACTGCTCCTTTCATCTGATCGAAGAGGTCATCTATTCACGACATTGGGTACCTATTTTTCATTGTAGCATGATTCAAGTCCCTGTAGTCTATACACAGTTGTAAGGATCCATCCTTCTTCTTTACAAAAATTACCGGTGCACCCTAGGGTGAAACACTGGGCCTTATTAGCCCTAAGTCCAATAACTCTTTTAACTTCATTTTCTATTCACAAAGTTCCAGTGCTGTCATCCAATATGGAGTTTTGGAAATGGGTTTTGCACTAGGTTTTAACTCAATAGTAAAATAAAGCTCCCTCTCAAGAGGTAACCCTAGTAACGCATTCGGAAAAACATCCTTAAATTCTGACAATACCAGGTACTAATCTAATGAAGGTCCCTTCCTTTCACTCACTGCTTCCACTAAATATAGTCAACACCCTTGCCTCAAGCATTGTTTAACCTTCATAGTTGAGATAAAGTGTAATGAAACTTTTCTCTATACACCCTGGATCTCTACTGGCCTTCCTTCGTCATCTACATAGAGCACCCTTTTTGCAAAAATATCTACCAAAGCTTGATGAGCTTCTAACTAATCCATTCCAATGATTAGGTCATATGCCTTGAGAGAAGTGACGTATACCTTCAACTTGGTAGTACACAATCCCATGTTTACTATACAATTATCAACATTAGGCCCTACCGCTTGTTTTTTCCCTGAAGCCATATCGACTTGTTTAAAGTCATCCTGCACGTAGGCTGCCAACCCACTCTTTTATAATGCAGATAGTGAAATGAAACTATCTATCACACCATAATCAAATAAAATATTAACATTGATATGATTTAGCGTACCTGATGACTCCACCACCGTGGATTGATGTTCAACCTGGCGAGTATTAACCGCTGCGTAAATATGGTGGCTGCTACTTGCTCTTCCCATCGGGGCCTTTCCTTCTCTATGTGCGAATCCTAATTGTAACTCTAGGCAGTCACGTTGGTAATGGGGTCCTCCGCACCCCAAACAGGTAACACATGATTGAACATGTGCACTATTATGTGACTATCTCTGAAATGAGTTCCTTCCCCTGGAACCCCTGCCCCTACTAGTTGTTCCGTGAGATGGTCGTGGACCTGTCTGCATCATTGGTGATGAACATTATGCCACACTCGCTACCATTGAAATCCTTGTGGTTACTATCCTTGGTGTGACTTTGTTACCATATGGAAGTGGCCTTGAGCCCCCTCCCCTGGAAAATGTCCTAGGGGCCTTCCCAACGAATCAATGATGATGCGGAAAGGTCGGTCTTGCACCTCCATTTAAGTTCACGTGTTCCTCTACATAACGCACATTTTCCACATCTTCCGCTACTGAAGACGGTTTCCACATCCACACCATAGCTGTTATCTTAGGGCTCAATCCATAGATGAAGTGCTCTACCTTTCGTTGGTCATTATCCATATACGAAACATATTTGACCAATTCCATAAATTTGATCTCATATTCTTCTACAGTTCTGTTTCCCTGTACTAAGGCATGAAACACCCCTACCTGTTGTTCCTCATAGTAGGCTGGTAGATATTTCCTTCAGAACCTCTCCTCAAAAATTTCCCAAGATACAGTGTCCAGGGTAAGATGCAGTTGTCTTTCCAGGTTTCCCCACCAGTTCAAGGCATTGTCTCTTAACTAAAAAATTGTTATCATCGCCTTTGAGTTGGATGCATAGTCTCTTAAGGAAAAACACCTTCTCATGCCTTCCAACCATGCTTCTACGCATTCAATGGCGCGACCCCCAACAAACTCCAGAACTTTGATCTTCTTCCATTCTCGAGTGATGTATTCGAGCGAAGGTCCTCCCCTTGAATCCCTTGACACTTTTGGATTACCCATTCCAGATGGTGGCGGTTCCACTTCGATTCCTGTCGGTTGTTTCCCTTTTAAAGTCTGATTTATGGCCTCCAACAAGCACAGTATGAGAGCTACTTCCGACGATGGTGGTGGCAGTGCTGGCGGTGTTGGCGGTGCCTGTGACGATGCTCCCCTACCTCGATTCCCTTGAGACCTAACCATCCTATATGATTTAACCTGCATCAACCAAAGTTACCAGGGTGAGTTCAAGGTCATTTCTCATTTGTGCAACTTAACTAGAAAACAAGGTTAGGCATAAGTTTTTCATTACTTGTATGTAAACAGACGTTACTCTCTTTAGGGGATTGGCTAGGTTAGGGCTAAAGAGTCTCAGCTTGATTTCTTCGCCTAAGAAAACTGTTGACTCCCTTTCCGGGTAGCTACGCTAGCCTTGCGCCATACCTGCCAATTCCTCTAGCTTACTTTCCTGGTGTGTATGCCACCTCCTTCCATCTTGTCCTAGTCTAAGTCCTTTAAAACTTTTTGTTACAACTAAATATCCTTCGATGCTTGACTCGTGGGCTCTCCTTGGTGCGTTGGTGTTTGGTTGTTTCTTAAGGCTTGGGCGAAGGGTGGTCGTATGATGTAGTGATCCCGAGGCTATGCATTGAAGCTTGGTGCTTGCGCACTGGGATTTGGTTCTTATCTCGTGGACTTGGAGATTGGGCCTCGAGCACAATACTTTGAAATTTCTTATTAAATTAATCACCCTTATACATTATTAAATTTCTTATTAAGTTAAAGACCCATAGTGTGGTGTAGTGGTTGGCACAAATGTGTGGGGCCTTTGGGCTACTTGGAGGTCATGAGTTAGACTCTTGGAGAGTCAAATAATCTTTTATAAATTTTTCTACTTATACACTAATTAAGCCTAATTAACTCAATTAAGTTTATACTATTTTAATGAATTCAAATAAGTAAATATATAAAAGAAAAAAATGTAAAAACAAATATAAAAAATGAAATAAATAAATAAAAAATTAAAATAATATCAATATTTTAATTTATGTTTTATGATTACATTTGTTTTAAAAGTTATTAATATACAAATATATACAAATATCTATATAAAAAAAAACTGTATACATAGATCTTAATTAAAATAAAAAAAAATAAAAACAATTAATAGAAAAAAACAACTTGAATAACCCTGGGTCATCGTGGGACCTCGCATGAGGCCCACGTGCCCCTTTCCCTCTTTTTCGACTGTCCAAACTTAAAATAAAATAATAGTAAAAATATAGAAGGCTATACAAACCCTAAACAAACCCTAACCCGAATTCATTCCTGCGTTTCTAATTCCAGAACACGGTTTTCCTTCTCATCTCAGTGCTTGGGTGTTTGGTCTTGGCCTGGCTGAGTGCTCGGCTCACTTGGCTTGACGTATTGTGCAAGAGAAAATGCCTCTTGTAGGCTCTTCTCTTGGCCGTGGCTTGTTTGACTCAGCGCTTGTGCGTTTGGGCATTTGGGTGTTGGCTTATATTTTTTTTTTTTGTTTCAAATGCATTTTGCACAAAGTTTTCATCGTGGGATCCTCCTCCTTGAAAGCTTGGTGTTTGGCAAAGGGATTTGTGTTATATGGCAGGTGCTTGGCTATTTCTAGAGCCATTTCAGAGGTTGTGTTGTTTTGTGGACTTTGCTATGGCGGGGGCACTTGGGCGTTTGGATTGCATGTTTTTTTTTTTCTTGATTTATCAATAAAAAAATTAGCTTTCTATTTGTGCAGCTCGCGGATCCTCGACTGTGGATGGGCACTAATTTTAGGTTGTGTTAAATGTCGGACGCATTGTGCAATGGAACTATCCTTGTGGGTTTTCTATGTGTAAGGTTCTATCCCCATTGTTCCGTCGGTTCGGGTTCACCAACCCTAACTTTGTGCTTTAGATACCTCACTTCACTCTTGGAGAGAAACAAGCTAAACAAATCCGAATGAGGTAAGTGATCCAAGTGGTAGTATCCCTTAGTTAGCATCTTTGAGAAGAGAAAGAGAGATGGCCCCCCTACCAAATAAGAAAACCTTCAAAGTTTTCCCAAGAGGGGTTGAGAGGCTCTCCACTACGATCTTGACTTATGGTTTCGGTAAACCTAGAACTCGACCTCGAATGGAAATGTTCCTACCTCGACGGTATGGAAGAAAATAATGCACAAGTGTTATATACGATTATTCACTATTTGAGTGAGGTTCATACGACAGTCTGACATATATAATGCCAAGAAAGAGGTCAGTGCCTATGGCTCCTCCTTCATAATTCGATGCTTGGTATTGGTTGCAGGACTTTGATATGTGTTATGTTGTTGAATTTCCTTCGTGGCCGATAGTTGAGGGACTTAGTTTGAAGATTGGGCACCAATATCATGTCTGTTCATATCACTGTTGGGTGGATATTTCCCTAGGGTTTGAATTCATGATGTCTGATCTTGTTTGAGGTCTTTCTGATGCCATTTTCTTTATCTGGATCACCTAAACAAGCCAAACGCTAATATCACTAACTCTAGAATCACAACTTGGTTTGTTCAAAAGATGAATACCATGGATTGGGCAAGAGGTGATGATCATTGATAAATAATGGAAGAGAGAATGGCTTGTGGTGGACAAATGAATCGGTTTGTTAACCTTTTACTTTCTTATTCCTTTTCTTTATTGAAGAGGTCGATTACTGGAGCTTCAACCAAGATTTTGCTGGTTATCTGAATATTCGACTCAGTTTGGCATTTCTCCGGTTAGTTTGGGGAGGAAACATGCTTCTTCTTTTTTTGTTTCTGCGATTACATTTATTGTTATATCCATTCACCATTGTGTGAAATAATTATCACTATCGTCTGCAATGTAACGACTTCATCCCATAGGACATCATAGTTGGAAATAGTGAAATGAGAGCCTCATTCGATTATGAGAATACTGAGGAGTTGCTTGGCCCAAGCAAAAGGTTACACAGTCACTATCATTGCCTAGGTATATTTTATGTATTTATTGTTTTGCATTGACATTTTGTACAATACAAATATGGTTAAGACATGCCTTTCGACTTGTTTGAAATCCCAGATGATGAAAAAAAAAAAGGTATTGAATCTTATATTATATTTGGTTAATTATGTTGGCAAGAGTATAGAACTTTATTCTTAACTTATTTAGGCAAGTTTGAATTTGATAGGGAATATATTTGATTTGAAGAAAATAATAATAGTTCAAAATAGATTGCTCTCTTATTTATTCT
>ML834680.1:6659-21989 GCA_009831015.1 Picea engelmannii
CTCCCGCAGCTACCATAATATTAACAATTACTCCTAGTCTAAATCATGAATGCATGAAATATATTTTTTAGACTCGACTGCTAAAAATAAGACTTTCACTTTTTAACTAAAGTGAATTACAAAATAGAATTTACTTTTTGAAAATATCTCAAACTACTTCTCGCACATTCACAGGAAACCTGTGAGGAAGTTCTTGCCCAAGCTATAATTCTCAACAGATTTTATCTTTCCCATCAATCCCCTTTGACCAGGGTCTAAAATACTTGGGTTTCTATCTAAAATGTAATGATTACAGGTTTAGAGATTGGCTTTGGCTCTATGAGAAAACTGAAGAAAGGGTGACAAATAGGTGTTATAGGTGGTAATCAAGGGAAGGTTGACACTGGTGAAATTAGTATTGGAAGGAATCCGAGTTTACTGGCTATCCCTAGCTCATATGAATGTTGGAAAAAATTAGAAAGAAGTCTTTTAGTTTTTTGTGGAGAGTGAAGAGAGAGAAGGAAGGTATTCCTCTTGTCAAGTGGAAAAAATTAGCATTGCCAAAAGAAGCTGTAGGGTAGGACCTTAAAAATATCAATCTGTTTGGGCAGGCTCTAGCTGCAACAAGTATGTGGAGATTGATGCACGATGAAGGATTGTGGGGGAAGGTAATGTTGGAAAAAAATAGCTCCTAGATCACTAGATGACTGGATCAGAAAAGAAGAGAAGGACTATCGAGGGGCTTCTGTAGTCTGGATTCTGGAAGGCATTAATGAAAGCTTCTCCATTAGAAGGAAAGTGGTTGGTATAGAAAATAGGAAGAGGTGGCAAAGTGAAAATAGGGGAGGACCCCTGGATGGGCTGTTAAGCAAATTTCAGATTATCAGATCTTTTAATTCATGCTCTCCATAACATGTATATCTTTTGTTTGACAGATGCAGCAGATCAAGGTAAAAGCTCTATATGGCATCAAGGATGGAAGACAGCAACACATTAGGTCTTGAAGGGGGGTTAGCAGAAGAATGGCAGCAGTTTACTGCCAGTCTCAAGCACAATGCTATAAGACAAAAAGATGATGAAGATGAGATCATATTGTCAAAAAATAAAGCATCTAGGATGTTAATAGCAAAACTTGGATATGAAGTACTGGTAGAGGAGAATGTGGAAGGAGAAAAGAAATGGTGGTGGAAGGTAATTTGGAAATTGAGCAGTCCTCTAAAATCTAGAATATTATTATGGATGGTTTTATCTAATAACGTACTAACCTAGTATAACTGTATGGAAAAGGTCATGGGAACGTCCTGGCAGGTGTGTACTTTGAAAAAGTAATGAAGGGTCAGTAGATCATCTATTTGTACATTGCTATTTTGCCAAAGAAGATTGGAATGAGGCTTCAAAATTTACAAATGGTAATGGAAGTGGAATGGGGAATCCATCATTGACTGCTTTAAGCACTGGTGCATAGACAAAACAGTTCAGGTCCCGGGATCATAAGGCATTACCAAGCACAGTTATATGGGCCCTGTGGCTAGCCAGATACAAAATGATTTTTAAAGGGAAAGACAGTATTCGACTTCAGAAGGTAACCAGAAATTGATTTCACTAAAGCCTGGGGGTATTTTGACAGAGCAAGCCAAAGCACTCCGGGCTTCTGTGGTTCTGGTGGCATCCCATACTTTAGTGAGAATCGTTATATCTCCTGCAAAGCAGCTTTCAGACAAGGCACCAATAACAGAGCTGAGTTATATGCCCTGTGGGTGATATTGAAAATAGCAAGAGACAGAGGAACAGTTGAAGTTCAGACCATGGGGGGGCTTGAAGCTGGTTATAGACTGGGCAAAGGGTACCAATAAGCTGGAGAGCTTACTGCTTGCCCCAATTATAGAAAAAATTGAGGTAAGGAACAGGTTTGAGATGGTCTCCTTTCAGCATACATACAGAGAGCTTAATGAGAAAGTTAATAAGATTCCAAAAGAAGCCCTTACTCTACAAGAAGGCCCATTGGTGTTATCTGAAACTGATACGAGGGGTCTTACTGAAGAGGTCAAATTTCTATATTGAGATGAAGCTGACTGAAAGAAGACCGTTTCGTCCATTTTACTTTTAAAGGAAAAACGTGTTTTTTCTGTTATAATACTTTGTAATCTGGCTAGGTAAGCCTAGGCCTTTCAAATGGACTGTATTATCAGACTTGAATGAACTGTTAAAGGGAGTTACAGGTATTTTTATGCCCTGTAGCCGGCCAAGGTCTCACCGTAAGACTGTCACAGATGTCTCTCTTTAGAATAGTTTCAGTATTTTGTGTAAAAAAGCAGCAAAGTGATCAGATCCTTTGGAATGCCAAGTCACAATGACACGTGTATTTCGATTTCTCTTTGAAATATTGAATATACAGATTTTTCTTGGGAAATTAATTAAATAACAACCCCAAAAAAACCAGCCCAACCTCATAGATATATTCCTCAGAATCATAATTAAAATTGTTGGTATTATACCTATGAACCCCCGCCATCTGAACTAGATATACTTTTTTTCTAAAACACAGAGAACCAAAAAGAATAAGCAATATATTATGCGACTAACACGATAAATAGGTTCTGAAGAAAACTGAAATAGTATATTGGAATTCGGGTTAAAATAATTGTCTGTGGTAAAATGGGCAGAAATTATGATTTATCAAGCCAAATGTTTAATTAAAAAAAAAAAAACAGAGAATTCAGATGTACTCGATTTCAAGATTGGAATGCAGAGCAGATATTGAACGAAAAAGTAATTGAAAAATACCTGTATGAATGCCGAAACCCGGCAGATTAAAAAAGACCTCAAAGCTTGGATTTAAGGAGATATAACCCAATTCGGGCAACTTCGGATACAACCGAATTCGACGTTTTAGAGAGTTAGGTTAACACAACCTCAATATAGGCCCGAAATGCAATCAATGAAGAAACCAGATGCGAACCCAACTGATTAAAAATCGCCCTCAATCCCAATAAAAGTGAGCAAACAGATACGTTGAGATAGAGTGGAGCTTTAAGAGTGGAAGGGTGCACATGGAGGAAAAATCGACGAAGAAATCTTGGCAAACTGTAGACCAGAAGGCAAGGTGTTTATCTCTTTTGCCATCCAGAGTAGGTGTAGGCATGAGTCAACCTCACACCCATCGGCTTAGGCATAGTAGTCAGCCTGCGTGGTTCGCATTACCAAACATACTATTTTGTCCGTGTGAGGAGAATTCTTCCATTGAAACTGTGTTTCTTGTCGGGGAGAATGCTTTGATTGAAAATCAAAGGTGTTGGTGTTGGTGTTGGTGTTGGTTGTTTCGAAATTTATGAACATAGAATTTCGGAGATACTTCTCTTCTCTTTAATTAATTTTATATTGGTTTGCAAATTGTTGTTACTAAGTATTTAACTAAGTCAATGTTGAGGATACTTCAAGGAAAGAGAAGGGAATATTAAGCATATTTTAAAATGTAGATTAATGTAAAGCATATTTTTTAGAAAAAATTGTGTACAAAGTTTTGAAACGTTCAAAGTTTCGAGTGGACACTCCACCCATCATAAATATGCTTAATATAATGACTCTAGAAACCGACATACTCAAATGTAGTTTAATGTTTAATTAAGTATGATGTAATTTTAGAAGCATGTGAGAGTATAAATTTCAAGTATGTTTTAATTTTAAAAGTATAAGAGAGTATATATTATAAAAATTGGAAAGAGAGGTGTGATATATAGGAAATTGATATTATTTTGTAATGGTTTAATATTGTTTTTGTTATTCCTTTTAGAATGTTTTTGTGATATTTGTGTGACAAGGTCGAGGAGGCAGGTGTAGGAGGAGAAATCTATAGCTATGGGGGACAATAGTCCATACTTATGAATGGAGCCTTGGAACCATGTCCAATAATAAGGTGGAAGCATATGCTCTTTTACAAGGACTCAAATTGGGCGCCTCTATGCATATTAGAAAACTAATAGTGTTGGGAGATTATAGTCTAATTATAAAGCATATGAATTCAAACACCACTCCCTCATATATACACCTCACCTCCATTCCAGCAAGGATACGACATATTTGTAGTAATTTCGAAGCAGTGGAATGGTTCCACATCCTTCGAGAGCACAATGTGGTGTCTGATCTAAAAGCCAATTTGGCCTCTAAGAAAAATATAGGGGGGTGTTATATATTAACAACCAAAGGTATGACCAACCTATACCCTAGTCTCCATCAATCATCAATTGAACCCGAATCATTAGGGTAGATGGTGTGAGGCATGGATTACAGCACCCACATAGCAAGTACATGGTGGATAAGACCAGCCCACCCTCAAAGCATGTTTCATTTAATACCCCCTCCTTCTAATGAATACCCCACTCCGATTATCATGCGTCACATTAGGATAATGTTTCATTTTCTCCCTATTGCTAGCACCACCACCTTCATGTTCTTTTGGGAGCTCTGGAGCATGGTTTAGAAGTTTTTTGGTGCCTTGGCTAAGGACCTCCCTCTTCGTTGTTTCCAACCACGTCTCTTTCAACAAGGTATGGAATAAATTGCATATCAGAGGTGGTTTTCTTACTAGTTCGTCTTTCCTTCATATAAATTTCAATTCTTGAATATGTTGCTTAACATTGGTTGTGAGACATTTATCGTGGGTGAACGCCTGGTACAATTTCTTCAGTTTGGAATTCTTGGTCTACAATTCCTAGCTTAAAGGAGATGGATTTCTGTGAGCTTTGTGATATCTAACTCTCCCTCCAGCGACATGAAAATTATCATAGCAAATTAATCTCCTCCTTCAAATCTCATCTTGAAACATCACACAAAAAAGAGCATGGCTTCAATCTCAAGGTTGAAATCATAATGGTTGTTGCAACAACATAAATAGTTTGATGCATTGGAATCCATGGTTCAGAAGTTAAGTCAGTAATAGGGCACGGAGACAACAAGACAGCAGGAAGAATTGTCTTCAGTCTCCTCCTCCACAACCCCACACTAGACCCAACTACAATTGGCCTACACTTCTCAGATTGAAATGCAACAAAGGAATCCACACTAGCCAATTAGTCCCAAGGAGAAAAATGATGGGGACAACACAACATTGGAAGCAATTCTCCACCTTTGAACTTTTAGTAGACATGTTTTGTATAGCTTACTTTCTAAACCTTGCACTAGTTGCTCTTATGTTTGTTCCTTTAGCACACTATCCCTTTGGACTTTGTTTTTAGTTTTGTATGGCCTTGCCTTTGGTTCATTCAGAGGAAACTTAACAAGCTCTGTGAACAACATCATCATGGTAGACTGCCTATTTTGTATATTTCTACTATAAGCCTCAACTTTAGGCATTTTACTTAATATAAATTTTCTAGTGTGTGTTAAAAAAAAAATTGTGTGACAAGGATGAGTATAGTTCATTGTACAATGAAATAGTAGGTGATTTATGCATTGAGGTTATGGTTACCCCTAGCAAAGTGGTACATCGACATGTACAACCATTACAAAATCAATGTGAATAAGCATTATAATGTTAGTGCAATAGTACCACTAGTATCAACATGTCATGTCGATGTTATAGTCGAACTTGTATGCAAGGCTATACACCCTATAAGTGTACGACATATGGATGGGGCTATCTCCCTTGCAAATCCATGCATACGAAGGACTATATTTATCCTTGGCTATGATTGTGTATCGCTATAATTCTAGATATAATGTTATGGGTTGAGTTTCTACCAATAATGTGGGTATATTTCCAATTGATCTAGCACTTTGGTTAAGAACCCTTATCCACAAGTGGTTGGTTTTGAATTCTTGAATTTAGATATTAATATTATTTTAAATGTGATGAGGTTATGGTATTTCCTTCAATGTGTTTGGCCCAATATCTATATTGCATGTTTTTTTGCTTGTACCCATAAGATTGGTGTCCTCCATCAATCTACCACTCTATTAAGTGTATAATTAATATGTACATTGTTTAAATATAGAACTTAGCTTTATTCATTGCATAGTGTGTGGAAATTTCTTAGAGAGCCATAATGGGCTTTTTCCATGATTTTGATATTAGTTGGTATGGCACTTGACAATAGACTAGCTCGCTTAGGCATCTAGTAGCTTAAATGTTCTATGTATCGTAGATCTGAAAACGTCAAATACATATTTTCATATTGTTTTTACACTAAGTTCCCTTGTTAATAGGTCACTAGAGTATATAACCAGCTTCTCTTTGCCTCCAACACTATAAAGTCACCCTCTTAGGAGATAAACTTCCTTGGGATGTAGAGTTTCAAGCAAGACGAAATTTTTTTAGAACCAAAGTGGTTTTTTGTTAGGGACCTAACCTCCCTAACCCCTCATGTAGGTAGAATAATATATTTTCCATGTAATAAAGGCCGGTATTAATAAGGCCTAGTAACAAGGAAGAATAAGTCAATGTAAGAAGACCTAATAGAAGCTTCTGCTTCTAGAAGATCTTCCTCTAGATTGTTCTTTTGGTAGATAGATTTAGTATAAATAGGACTCGAGGGCATGAGAAGTTTTTGTCTTGAGAATTATTATAATTGAGTGTTTCTCTGTTAGAGGTTGCCCCCTCGAAGAGGAAAGTGAACATTGTTTCCTATCATTAAAGGTATTATTTTGGTGTTGTGGTTTCATATATTGTGTTATTATGTTGTTATTCTCTGCAGTATTTATGTTTTTTGCCATTATACTAGATCTGGTACCTTACAAGTGGTATTAGAGCACTTTCCTTGGCAGAAAATTGTGGATTATTTTTTTCAGGGTAGAGACGTATTCCGACGTCCTAAAGCTACATAGATATGCCATTCAGTGCATAAATCCGTGGTCGAGGAAGCATACATGTAGGAACTACGAATGGTACTTAAGTGCACATTGTTGGCCACCCTTGTAACCCATGTTGGTACCCCTTTGAGTGGTAGTGCATCAGACAACACATGTATACGGATCAACCTAGATATCCTGAAGCCCTTCATAGATAAATTGATCGATCGACTGACTGTTATAGTTCCACTGAGAACAACACTCGGGAAGATACTCTCTTGTACCTGGGTAATCGGGTAGTACAACGAAGGGTAGGGTCTAGCTTCCTTAGTTGGTGCCCTGAGATATTGGGTCGAGTACTATTGTTTGACCCTGCACATATATCAAGAGCTATAGCACAAGGAAAACCCTTGTCTGTAGAAACCGTAAACACCCTAACCCTTGGGTTAGAAATAGAGCAGAAAAAAGATCATACAAGATCTATTGTCATGCAACATTGCCTCCTGCATTCAGGTTGCAAAATTCCTACACATTTCTTCTTGTTAAGAATTTAGCCATTTCAACATTGAAGTATTATTCAGATCGGAGTATAACTCCGCAGGAGTAAAAAAAAAGTATGGATCTTGTTGGCACCATTATTTGAGACCTATCCCATTGGATTCCTCTCTTCACCCTCATTGCAGTCATACCTATCATTTTTCAGCAATTTTTTTTTCTTGGACCTGACCCCTTCCTGACACCCCTATTTGGCACCTATCCCATTGACTTCCTCTCTTTGCATTGATGATATTGGTACCATTCACTAGTAACCCATTTTTATGTGGTCCCACTTTCCCCCTTGTCCCATCCCCATGGCCCACACCCACATCCAAGATTGTGAACACCGTCTCACTGCCTTGGACAAAGCTAATGAGCAAACCCGCATTGATATTTCTTCCATTACTTCCAGTATTTCTAACCTTAACTCTCGACTTGCTCCACTCAAATCACTTCCCACATCCATCACTCAATTGACTGCCATGTGCCAGCAATCCCAGGATGTAGTGAATAATTTGACCGCCTTGTTTAAGCCCACCCCAGATCCCTTCTCTTCTACCACACCTTATAACCCCGAAGGTATGAAATCCTCCCAATCCACATGATTTTCTTCCAACCACTTTTAGCGAGACCTGCGTCCCCCTCGCTTTGAGGTGAACAAATTTGATGGCTCGGATCCCATAGGTCGGGTCACTCAAATGGAACATTATTTCTCTTTGTACAACATTGTTGATGAGTTGGCCAAACTCTGGTATGGTGTTCTCCATCTATATCTAGAATGTTGGCAATGGTGGTAATGGAGAAAAAATGCCCGCCAAGGGTATGTGGCTTGGACACAATTTGTTGCAGAGCTTTATGAACACTTTGACACTAACACCCACCATTTAGGTCATTTGACCAAGTTGAAACAATCTGACACAGTGGAAGACTTTATAGTTGTTTTTGAGCACTTTGCTTTCCGCACAGAGGGCATTTCTGATGCTTTTTTTTTGGGAATGCTTTATCAGTGGCCTCAAGGATGAGATTTGTGCCCATGACCTCATGGCTAGCCCTCAGAGTTGGGTGGAAGCTACTAAAAGAGCTAAGGAAGCACAACAAGTTGTCTCTTCTCAAACCAGAAAACCATCCTTTCTTCCCCACCCTAAACTCGCCACTCCATCCCCTCCTTCCACTCCACTGAAGATCCAGAAATTGACCTGAGCATAAATGGTTGAACTCACACTCAAGAGCCTTTGTTATAGTTGTGATGACAAATATTTTTCGGGGCACAAGTGTAAGGAACAAAAGCTTTTTATGGCCATCTCTGAGGATGTTTCGAAAGAAGTAGTTGAGGCCCCTCCTGTGGTCGAGTTACCAGAGCCAACTGATATTACTCTGCCCTTGGACCCCCTAGAAGTTGAACCAATAATTTCATTGAATTCTCTCACTGGATTCTCTACTCCCCAAACCCTCAAGCTAATTGGTTACATTAAGCATTGGAAGGTCATCATCCTCATTGACAGTGGCAACACCGCATTGCCCAAGAAACTAATTCCTATATCTGTGCATTCAACAACTTTCTAATCATGATTTCCAATGGAGGTTCCATGAAATGTGGGGGGCGTTGTGAAAATGTTTGTCTCCAAATTGGTCAGTACAACATGAAATCTCATATGTTTGCTATTGACATGAGTGGTTGTGACATTATACTTGGTGTCGAATGGTTATGAACTCTTGGTCCCATCCTCATGGATTTTAAGGAATTAACCATGCAATTTAGCCAAGAGGGACAACAGTATAGGTTCCAAGGCATCACTGTTGGATCCCCTGAAATCATCATTTCCCATTGCATGGAAAAGCTCATCAAGAAAGGTCATTCTTGCATTATTGCACAACTCCATTCCATTCACTCCACCGAGACACCCTTTGTGCATCCTGACCTCCAATCCATAACCTCCAAACATCAAGTTGTTTTTTCCACTCCCTAGGAACTTCCCCCTTCATGTGGTGTTCATGATCATTCAATTCCCCTAGTCCCCGACCGTCTTTCTCCCAATGTTCACCCTTATCGTCATCCCTTTTCCTTGGAAAATGAAATGGAGAAAATTGTTCAAGAATTGCTCGTCGCAGGTGTTGTCCATCCTAGTACCAACCCTTATTCTTCTCATGTGGTCATGGTACTTAAGAAAGAAGGCTCTTGGCGCATGTGTCTTTACTTTCATGCCCTCAACAAACTCACCATCAAAGACAAATTTCCCATTCATGTCATTGTTGATCTCTTGGATGAATTAAGCAATGCCCAATTCTTTACTAAACTTGATCTCCTTTCTGTCTACCACAAAATACGTATGAAAGAGGCCGACATTCCTAAGAGTGCCTTTCGAACTCATGAAGGCCACTATGAGTTCTTGGTCATGCCCTTTGGCTTGTGTAATGCTCCCTCCACTTTCGAGAGCCTCATGAATCATGTCATCCATCCTTTTCTCTGTCATTTTGTCTTAGTTTTATTTGATGATATTCTCATCTATAACAAAACATGAACAAACCCATTTTTCCCATGTGGACCAAGTTCTTCATCTACTCTCTCAGCACTAACTTTTCCTCAAACAATCTAAATGTGCTTTTGGCACCTTGGAAGTGGAGTACTTGGGTCATATTGTTGGCAAGTATGGTGTTAGGGTGGATCTTAAGAAAATTAAAGGTATGAAGGATTGGCCTCGTCCCAATAATCTCAAGAGCTTGTGTGGGTTTCTCAATTTAACATGTTATTATTGCAAGTTTGTTAAGAATTATGGCACAATTGTGGCGCCTCTCACTACTCTCCTTAAAAATAATGCTTTCATTTGGAATCCAACAGTTGATCACTCCTTCCAAGCCTTGAAAGAGGCTATGTGCACTACTCTTGTCCTGGCCCTTCTCGACTTCAGAAAGACCTTTGTACTGGAATGTGATGCTTTAAAGAAAGGAATTGGCACCATCCTTATGCAAGATGGTTGGCCTTTGGCGTTCACTAGAAAACAACTGTTGAAGCGTCATTTGGGCCAATCAATCTATGAAAAGGAAATGATGGCTATTCTGCATGTTGTCGATCTCTGGCGCCCTTATCTATTGGGGAAATGCTTCTAAATTAAGACAGATCATCAAAGCCTCAAGTATTTTCTGGAGCAACGACTTTCATCCCTGGAGCAACATAAATGGGTGACCAAGCTATTTGGAAATGGTTATGAGATCATTTACAAGAAATTCAAAGAGAATGTTGTTGCATACGCTCTTTCAAGGAAATATGAAGATGGAGGGTGCCTCTTTTCTCTCTCCTTCATTGTACCATATTGGTTCCAAGTTGTTCGCCAAGAATGGTTGCAAGATCCCAAACTATCGCGTTTGATCCAACAATTGCAATACAATTCTCCAGTTTCTACAGAGTACTCTTGGAACAATGAAGAGCTTCACTACAAAGGCCATCTGTGTTTAAGCAAACAGTCGCAACTTAAATCCACGGTGCTTTCTGAGCTTCATGCTACACCCACAATTGGGCATTCAGGGTTTACCAAAACCTATGACAGGGTCAAATGTTCTTTTTTCTGGGATGGTATGAAGCAGGACGTCCACACCTTTGTAGCGGAATGTCATGTTTGTCAATGCAACAAGGGAGAAACAGTCAAATCCCTCGACACATTACAACCGCTTCCAATTCCACCTGCTATTTGGAGGAATATTTCTATGGATTTCATTTTTGTCTTACCTAATTCATGCAATAAATCCATCATCATGGTGTTCGTTGATCGTCTTTCCAAATATGCTCATTTATGTGCTCTTCAACACCCATTCACCGCATCCACAGTGGCTCAATATTTCATGGATCATATCTTCAAGCTTCATGGCATGCCTCATTCCATTGTCTCTGACAAAGATCCCACTTTAACCGACAATTTTTGTCAAGAATTGTTCAGGCTATAGGTCACCTAATTGCAGCTCAGCACAACCTATCATCCGTAGACTGATGATCAAATTGAAGTTGTCAACAAGTGTTTGGAAACATATTTGAGGTGTTTTTCATCTGAGAGGAAAAATCAGTGGGCTCAATGGTTACCCCTAGATAAATGGTGGTATGACACTTCTTACCATATAACTACTTGCATGACTCCTTTTGAAGCAGTATATGAACAAAAGCCACCTTCAGTTCTCTCATGTATGCCATGTGTCTCGAAGGTCCAGGCGGTTGACCAAACTCTTACAGTTCGAGAGGCTATTCTTCGTACCCTCAAAGAGAATTCGGTCATGACTCAGAATCACATGAAGCAACAAGCAGATCAAGGTTGCTTAGAATGTCAATTTGTTGAAGGGGACTAGGTGTTTCTTCAACTGCAACTTTATAAGCAGACTTCACTCAAGGCTAACCATTGTCAGAAACTGGTGCCAAAATTTTATGGTCCTTATACAGTTCTCAAGTGCATGGGACAGGTGGCCTATCATTTAGCTTTGCCCAGTCATTCTAAACTCCATCCCATTTTTCATGTCTCATGAACTAAGTGCCAAACTCAAACCAGTCTTCCCGAGTTGGATGAAGAAGGATCCATCTAGTTGCAACCACAAGCAGTTTTGGACTAGTGTGAGCGCCATCTCCATCAACGCACCATTAAGGAAGTGTTAGTACAGTGGAAAGATACAACTCCAACAAATGTCACCTGGGAGCCAACTATCATTCTGCAACAATTTCCTCATCTCGAGACTTGAGGACAAGGTTGTTTTTAAGGGGTAGGGCATGTTAGGGACCTAACCTCCCGAATCCCTCATGTAGGTAGAATAATATATTTTCCATGTAATAAAGGTCGATATTAATAAGGCCTAGTAATAAGGAAGAATAAGTCAAATGTAAGAAGGCCTAATAGAAGCTTCCGCTTCTAGAAGATATTCCTCCAGATTGTTCTTTTGGTAGATAGATTTAGTATAAATAAGAGTCAAGGGCATGAGAAGTTTATGTCTTGATAATTATTGTAATTGAGCATTGCTCTGTTGGAGGTTGCCCCCTCGAAGAAGCAAGTGAAAGTTGTTTCCTATCAATAAAGGTATCATTTTGGTGTTGTGGTTTCATAAATTGTGTTGTTCCACTATTATTCTTTGCAATATTTTTGTTTTCTGCTATTATAGTAGATTCGGTACCTTACATTTTCCAGAGTTGGAAACGGCATAGCGAGGTAATATTTAATCAATATCAATGTGTTAAGAGCTTTTCCCAATATGATAGTTCACTAATATATGCAAATCTACACATGTAGATTGTTGTCTAGGTGCACAAAATGGAGCTTGATGTGGCATACTTATGCTAGCTATTAAATTATAAGGGAGGAGCCCCATGTACAATGAACAAGGCATTGCTTACTACTTCACTCACACACTTGGCCTATTGTAAGCAATCCCAACACACAGAGACAAGACCCTGCCATTAAGTTAGATGTATTGTTCGGACGCATGGGGAACATTGTCATAATTAGTGCTTGCCACCCTAACATCAAAATGGCAAGTTCCCTTCCCTCATCCTTACCATCTCAAACATACGGAAACCTCCAAATTCCAAGCCATGTTAGTGGTTAAATCTGAAACCAACAATTAATAATAATAAGAATAATAAGAATCTAATTTTAAGGTCATGACCAAGCCATACACCAAATTGGTGTATGAGACCCCCTTGTTTGTGGGACAAGGGACCCCCTCTGCCCAACGATTTGACGGGTAACGTCTACGAAGGTATGCATACCCTACCCCCCTCTAGATTTGAACTTGTGACCTCTTAAGAAGAAACAAATGTCCTTAAACATTAGACTCACTCAGACTGTACATGAGTGACAACCCCTAAAAAAAACTGAAACAATCTCCCTATATTATTGAATCTGTAATTCTAACGAATTTGTAATTTATTTTATTGTAACCATTATATATTTTTGAGTTAATTAATCTCCCTATATTATTTTTATGTAATATTTATACTTTATTAATATTTTTATAAAGTAAATAAGTAAATAATATTGTTTACCTTTTAATTTTAATAATTATCATTGGTAGTTGCTTAACAAACTATTTCTTTTATGAAATGGCAATAAAACATTTTATTAAAATAAACATAGAGTAAAGTAATGATGGTCCACCTTTATAAAATAAAAGAAACATTTTATTAAAATAAACATAGTGCGAAGTAATGATGGTACACCTAAAAACCTTATATTCAGGCTAAATTTTCTCACCTTTCCCCTCACTTGCCACGAGGAGTCAGTCACTCATTGTATTTAACATATCCATGTAGTTTAACATAAAATAGAAATACAACAAAACTATATACTAATAAGATTTCGTTGTTTTATAATGGGTAGGTGTTGGTAGGTTTTTAGAAACATTGTTGTATTCCAGCCTATTTAGACTAAATATATAGTCAAGAATTTTATATTATTCTAATCACCACCAATTGGAAGGAGACCACCAGGGTGGGAGGGGAAGGTATTAATAGAGAATATTAGAAGGAGAGAAGAACGATACGAAGTTTTGTAAATTTGAACTAATTGTAGGAAGAGTGATAATGAGGTTTTGTTGATGTTTGTAGTATCGGGCAAGTACTTTTGCATAGGTATAAGTGTATAGACGTGTGGAAGTCGTCCAAAGCCTTTAACCTCAGTTATTAACTTTAATTAAATGAATTATTAAAGTAAAGTGTTTTTTATAATTAAAGTGAGTTTAATTTAATGAACTGATAAGGTTATTAGCATTAGTGAACTAAATGAATATTAGTCATTGATCTCAAGTGGGGTGAGATTTAATCTCAACAGTTAATCACTTTGGAGATTAGGGTTATGTTTGGTTCGATCATAACTCAAGATTATAAAAGCAAGGCTAGGTGAAGGAGAGAGATATCCACATGAAGAGTGGATCAATCCACTTGAAGAGCAAAGAAGGACTTTTGCTCAAGTGCATGAGTCACGAAGGACTGTGACTCAAGGACAATAGCAAAGAAAGAATTTTGCTCAAGTGCTTGAGTCATGAAGAACTGTGATTCAAGGGATCTCACCAAAGGTGAAGAAAAACTTTCATCTAGTGATCAAGTCCAAAGGAGGAAAGCGCAGGTAGTGTCACAAGGAGAAGAAAACCCAACAACGAGAAATCGAAGGACAAATTTCTAGGGAGTAGATTTGAGGTACCACCGGATAGATCTAGTAGATATGAGGTACCGACTGACAAATCTAGCATACATGAGGTACTCGTGGATAGATCTAGTAGATATGAGGTACCAAAAGACAGATCCAGTGCAGATCTAAGGTACAAATAGGTAAATCTAACAGATCCGAGGTACCAATAGACATATCTAGTGCATATCTAAGGTATCAACAGGTAGATCTAGTAGATCTAAGGTACTAGCAGGCAGATCTGAGGACCAACAGGTAGATCTGGTGCATATATGAGTGTCCAGTGGGCAGATCTAGGCAGATCGGGAAATGGGTTTATTCAAGGCCAGAGTTGTCAGGTTTGCTGTAATTTATATTTTTCCTCAATGGGCCATTTTCCCAGCAGGGGATCCCTTGTAAGCTTGGAGTCATTATTAATGAAAAGTTGATTTGAAGGGAAAAATTTACGTGTGCATGTGTGAAGTTTGGTTTCCAAATTGCTTCTGTTGTTTTATTTATTTCTAGCCAGTGTATTTTATTCTTTATGTTGTAATTTAATTATCAACAAGGAAAAACAAAAGGTAATAATTTGTCTAGGTGTTGGGAATTGAGATTTCAACAGGTTTGTAGATTGCTTAATACATGTATATGTTTTGTCACGTAGTAAAACATAATAGCAATAGTTTAGCCTTGTAATACAAAAGTAATGCTTGATGAAGAAGACTAGTAGAAAGAGTTACATAATATACAACAAGTTGAAGAAGACTCACAGTAATGAGTGGGGACAAGAAATGAGTTGGAGAATATGCAACAAGTTGAATAATATGATGAGGGATTTTTAGATAGGATCCACCCCCATAGCCACCACTAATGCATGGCACATGTGTAGGGAAGCATTGAATGC
>ML834680.1:36769-47363 GCA_009831015.1 Picea engelmannii
GAGAGTATTTCCATGGAGTCTTAGCCTTCACTTCTGAGAGGGAGCATGCATATGGAGGAGGGGTGCATCTTGAGGAGGAGGGCGCATTTATTATCCATCATTTGCTCATCAGGAGAGGAGTACTTGTCAGATCAGGATGAGGTTTGATGCATAGGGAGAGGAGAGCTTGGGCGCTTGTTTATGTGGAGATAGACATTTAGTTTATGGCTCAGTTTATTTCTGGTGATCAGGAGGGCGCACATGTTGAGAGGACTGGCAGCTACCTGGTAGCAGATCTGCTTGGAGGATTCGAGCTCTGATAGTTTTAGTGGAGAGGCAGCACAGGAGAGGACATTCCTGTGGAGGGATTTCTTCATTGGGTTCTAGATGAGCTAGGGCGCTTCAGTTCAGTACAGAGGGCAACAAAGGGAGAGGGCGCACCACAGTTTGGGCACTTCTTTCTCTGGTTCTTGTGATAAGGCTCGTGAGGAGCTTGCTATGTATACCGGTCCCATTGTATTTCATTACTTGTTGTATCTCTTGCTTTAATCATCATTATATAGACAAATATCCCAAACTAGTTTTCCCCGGGGGGGTTTTATCCAGGGTCATGTTGACCAAAAATATCTATGTACAAAAATGCATGTGTTAGTCTTTTAGATATGTTCATTTTCAGCTATAAAGATCTTTAGGTGTGTTGTACTTATTTTAGTATGCATGTGCTAACTTCTGGTTACTAAAACTACATGCTAGAGCACCTAAAATTGGAAGTGCAACCGTAACAAATCAGCAAGAAGTTCTTGGACTGTTGGCTGTCCTAAAACAACAACAAACACTTTACATAACAGTTGAAACTTAGAGCCTAACTGTGGTCAAAGACAGACCCAGTAGGCATACTTGATAGGACCGGAAATGTGTGCCATTGTATCTTTTTTGTTTTTATTAAGAATCTATTTGCAATAATTAATTGTACAAGGTTAAAATCTACAATTATGAGGAATGCTTGGTATGTGGATAGTGGGGCATCTCTACATATGACATCAACCTGTTATCGCACAGTTTCTAGTTGGAAGTAAAGGATGGATGGAAGAAAGGAAAACTAGTGAAATTGAGACTATCCTATCACTGTCACCTCAAAAGGATAGCTCTTTCTGTTTAGGGTGGTAGGCCCAAGGGAGACGTCCTCGATGACCTGGGGTTTTGAGAAGGCAAAGGCTTATGGCTAAGTGGAAAGTTTTCCCCCCTCACAAGTCACCACCGATCAGAAAGTTCGGCTAATCAGCCAATAAAAGTAAAGATAACCGGAAGTACAAATGGTAACCAAAAGTGTACCTGCCCGAGACAAAGCAACAAGAAAACTATACATGTGCAAGATCACTTGCTTGGGTAGTACTTCATATAATCAAGGACTTTCTGATATAAAGCAATTGATAAACAATATTGATGAAGCAAGTCAATGATGTACAATAGCAATGATTACAATATATCACTCCACAATAAATGCTAAAGAAGCTTTAAAATGAGGAATGGCAACTTATCATCAATGTAACAATACCAACATTAGAAGCAACGTTTTAGCCAATCTTTCAATTGCTTCAAAGATACAATAAATGCTGCATGGATATGGTTATAACACAAGTAGATGACATCAACAATAGGGTTAATAAGTGTTAGGCTAAGCTAGGGTTAGAAGGAGTTAATGATTATTCAAGAGTATTTGGAAGTTGTGATCAAAAGCACTCAAATACAAGGTCTTAGATTAGTGCGCTATTAGGGCAAATGGAGTCAAACCAGCTGCAAATGTTGAAGGGTCGAAATGATAGTGATAGGGCCAAAGACAAGAGGGATATGATGGTTGAAGTGTTGCTAAGGCAAGGCTTCAACCTATCAATCCTAGGGGAAGCCGTCACTAAGGTGTAGTAAACCTAGGCCTTAGTGCGTCTTCCTCCTTCTTTAGCTCAAAGGGCAAATTAAAAAAACGGCTAGCTTGAAGAGTGAATGGTAGAGTGTTGCTATGGCAAGGCTCTAACATTTGTCTTCAACAAATAAAATGGCTCTTAGCATAATTTAGTAGGGACATGAAACAAGGACACCAACATATGCTTATTCCCTAGGGTTTAATCCAACAAATTTCATTAAAATGCAAGTAAAAAATACCATAAACATTCAAATAAAGAAGGATTGCAGAAATTCACTTACATTCACCAAGCATTCATTAAGCCAAACCCTAGTTGTAAAACTTCCACCAAGAAAATGCAGAAAATAGCCAAGAAAAGCCTCCTTCAACAAGTGCGCATCAATATTTCAGCCAAAAACCCTAAAGGAGGGCGCAAATTTCAGACCTCACCAAGAGTGAGTGAAAGATGATGAAAATATGAGAGTAAAAAACCCTCAATTTATACCATACCAATGACCTTAATTACATTTTAGGTCACCAAAAGGCCGACATGGCCAAAATACATAATAATATTGTTTTACACTAAATGTCATAATTTAAAACCCTAATGAAGAAAAAGTGAAGACGTCATGCCCTTTTAGGGTGATGTTAGCCCTTTCTAGGGCAATGTGGGCCTCCTGGAGCAAAACGTTAGCCCTCCTTGGGCCTCTGGAAGCTGCCACACATGCCAATCATCCCACAACTGCCTCCCAAACTCGCATATCGCTAGATGATGTCATAAGAGGTCATTGGTGATGTCATGAGCCTTCCAAGGCCAACGTCCCAATGGAGAGGGCATAACCCCCCTGGGTAAGGCTTTGCCAAGCTGCCTCTGGTGGAACGTCCTGCTCTTCCCCGGTGCAAACCCTCTGATCTGTCTCTGCCCCCTGCTAAGGTCTCAACATCCATCTGATGGGCTTCCAGCCCCATGGAGGTCCGAACTAATCATCTCCCCATGTGTACCTGTCCAATATGGTACCTGTCCGTCGGGTATGATCCTGCACATCAACAGATACGCCCTCCATGGGCTCATAAGTCACATGGATCATAGCAATGTCAATCATATCTAATCATCAATTTTATTATACATGTGCATAAAACCCCTTTTACTCAGTTAAGTGCTCAAAGACATTACACAAATCTGCAAGCCAAGTTTGGAAGAAGTGATAGGGCATCCTATTGGGCTAGTGTTCACTGGATGTGGGATGTTTCTGGGAGAAAACAAATCCAAGTCATGTTAGTGGATGAGGTGGATAAGGGATGTCCTAACAAGGGGTGCAGTGATAGCAGGGAAATGCATGGCTTACCTATGGGTGCCTTTGTAGAAGGTGAGCTGCACCTGTCTTGGATGCAAATGTTTCCAAGCCCATTCATGCCTTTTATTCTTTATTCTTTATTGCTTTTTCTTTCAAGAAGCTAATCAGGGGACACTGCCCTGGTGTGGTGACTAGTGGTGGCAATGTTACCCACAAGCACTTTCACGGAAATGAGAAGGCTGGCTCGTGATGAGACCCCCTTTCTCTTGGCTATGCCACCTAGAGCCACTACCCTGGCGTGGTAACCAACTGCTAGTAGTGTCATACTGCTAGATGCCCATGGACCTAATAGGTTGGCTCGTGATGAGATCCCCTATCCTCTGACTAGGTCTTGTTTTTATTATTTTTATGGGTCCCTTTGTTTCTTGCTGAGAAGCTCTTTATTGCTTTCTCGGGGATCCTTGGGCGAAGCATCTCGAGGTTCTATTTTTAGGCTTTTGTCTTTTGCCAGCTGCTTTTACCTTCTGGTCCTTTAGCCCCTTCTTCCCACAAGGTAAGGTGCAACCCTTAAATAATTGGCCAACCCAATGCCTGGACTAGTGTAAAGGGATGGATGAGTGGAAAGTAAGATGGAAAGTGGTAAGTATGACGGGAGCGGACGATGACTTTTCATGAATCCCCCCAGTGGAAACTCAAAACCTATGGGTACAAGTTTACTAGGGCATCCTGTCATTCCTCCCAGACATGGTCAAGTGGATAAGTATAAGATCCAAGCACTCGTTAGAAACAAAAAGAACTAAATGCACATATTCAAAGGTTTTGAGGATCAGAGTGACACATACCATGATACCCGGACTCATTACCTCATGGAGCAAGATCCATCTCTGCTACAGGACCAGGCCGAGGTGATGGATGCTGCTGCTGCTGACAAGGTGGAGGCGTTGAAGAAAAGAAAAGATGGGCCCTCCAGGGCCATTCTCAAGTCCATCTGGCTCTCGGTACTCGGTACAAATTAACGTTCGAGCATGTTCCATCCCCTCAATGAAGTGTGGCCGTCGATCTGTTGCAATCTGTGATCTGGGTAACCCTGCTATTTTAGCACCCCCGCTAAAAATTATCCGTTTGCCAACTCCAAAATCCTTTTAACCATGTTTAGAGATGGAGCCAATTTTGCTGTTTGGGAGCTTTGAATGCTGAGCAAGAATATCTCCCGGAGGATGATCTCCTGAATTTGACGTGGTGGCCTGACGTCATTGTGCTGTGCCTGTCACAACTACTGATGGATGAGCGCCATGTGTCTTTGGCACTTTGACACTTCGGGCTTTGGGAGTTCTGGATTGTGAAGCATGAAAAACTCTCGGAGTGGTATGGGCCCGGAGTGATGTGGTAGCCTGAAATGAATGCTATGCGTCCTCGGCGGTTAAGTGCCATATGTTGAATTGAAAAACACCCATGGAGTGGTAGGGCCTGAAGCGACGTGTCAGCCTAACGTCACTTCGGGACTTCGAGATGTTTGGATGGTAATCTCCCGAAGTGACTTTCTCCCGGTTGACGTGGCAGTCTCTCGTTACTTTGGTGCTTTGGGAGCTTCTGAACTCGGGCATGAATATCTCCCAAAGTGACTTTCTCCCGGTTGACGTGGCAGCCTCTCATCACTTCGGGACTTCGACACTTCTGTCTAGTCGTTAATCCTTGAGCGACTTTGAAACTCCGAATGCACGGGAGCCGCTACTTTGAACTGCACATGGGATCTCCATCGTTGAAAATTGAGCCTGTCTACTTGCTTGTATTTCAAGCCCGAAATGGACCGCTCTGAATGCTACGTTTGGGCATTTCCTGTGCAAACAAAGGACTTGGCTGACTTGCTGTGAGCTCAATTTCGGTTGCGCCACTTTCCAGATCTAGAGTTCACAGCGCCTTTGAGTTACTTTTGTCGCTGCAGATGTTTGTGCTAACATGGCTGTTACAAATATACTCTGAAAACTTCTTATAACAACCCTCTAATACCACTAAAGTTTGTGCTAAAGTGTTGGGAATTTATCTACATGTTTTGTGCTTCATTTCTCAACCAATCTTTGATGCTTTAAGTGGTTAGATCTGCAATAGTTAGTTGTTTCCTTGCTGATATATATTCTTGTTTACTGCTGCAATTAGGGACAACAAGCTTAACTGGCTTGTCCACTTAACTTTGAGCTTGTATACGTGTTCCTTTTTGTGTCTTGGTCAGGTAAAAACATCTTCCGCAATACTCAAGCACTTTGGCAACCATAAACTATCTTCGAGACTCATTATCAAGCCTTTCCTTACTTAGTATCTTAACCTATAGGGATTTCACTTTCATACTGTCACTTTCCACTTCATTTCCCTCTAGCGTCACCCGAGACTCCCCCTTGTGTTGGACTCTTCCTTCACAAAAGCGAGGGAGAGTTTATCTGAGGTGACAGTGGGTAAGCTCTCCCACCTTTATCGCCATCTAGTGGATTGGGTCGGGCTTTGCCCAACCTATAGTTTGTGTGATAGCAATACTTTCTAGGTGGAAAATATTGGAGGAATCGGCTTGCATGGCCATTTTAGTGGTAGGTCCTAGTTTGGAAAATTGGGGTCCGAAACCTTTCGAAGCCATTTTGAGCCATTAAACGACATTTTTTGGGGTTACAATGTCAAGAACCTATGCCCACTCCCTCGACGGTGTTCTACACTCCAAGACCTTTCTAATGGTGCAAAAATCACCTCAATCAAAGCTCATATGTGAAAGTTATGCCTCTCGCAAGTTGACCCACCTTGTTGACCATCATAGTATGAGTGGATGCCACGTCATCCCCTATTACTCACACATATGGGGCTAGCCATGTGTGGATTTTCAAGAAGATTTTAGAAGGTCCAAACCTTATCACTAATTGAGGGTTGAGGAAGTCAAAACCCAAACCCTAGACTACTATTGGGCTATGTTAAATATTGGGCTGCTAGGAGGAGAAAGGGTTCCATTCTTTTGTATTGTACTTGTTCCATAGTTGAATAGAGCATTCAAGGAGTGGGATTTGAGAGCATAATAGAGGTAGGAAGAAGAGTCTGTAGTAGCCATTTAGGCCACAGAGTCATAGGCATTTCATTACTGAAGAAAAGAGAGCAGGGCATAGGCCTCACCTTCTAGCTGGGTTTTCTCTCGTATTGGGTTTTCCAAGATACATCTTGTGTTCATTTGTGTGGATGGTGTGTTCTTTTGCTTAGTCTTTCATTTTCACATTTCAATTATTTTATTAATTTGAACATTAAGCTAGTGATTATAAATCTAAAGATCTAAGGAAAGTAAACCTGCATAATAAAAGATTTCGGTATAATGCAAGATCTGTTGGGACGAACTGTTCTAGTGGAATATCCATGGCAGTTTACAGATCAGTGCCAAGACCAAAACAAAAGTCAGTTGTGAGTTGCTGGTGGCTTTACAAGATCAAGCATGTTGTAAATGGCAACATTCAGAAATTCAAAGCGAGGTTTGTGGTGAGAGGGTTCTCCCAAAGAGAGGGAGTGGACTCCGAGGATACTTTTGCTCTAGTTGCCAGGTACACTTCCATTAGAGCAGTTATGTCTTTCATTTATGGGATGGAGGATACATCAGATGGATGTGAAGACAACTTTCCTTAATGGGATCATTGAATAAGAAGTGTACATAGAGAAACCTCAGGGATTTGAGGTAAGTGGAAAGGAGTCCCATGTGTGTAGGCTTGAGAAATCCTTGTACGGACTCAAGGAGGCAATGAGAGCATGGTATTCCAGGAATGATGGATACCTGTAGAGTATGGGCTTTGTTACCCCTCACATCTAGGGGTAACTAGAGGATATTTTTTTCCTATGATCCACATTATAGACAACAGTTCCACAGATGACATCCATTTTTCTCCACAGGCAGATGACCAATGATGCTTCCCACATATTTCTCAGCTCATTCTCACTTGATGACTATGGTGCTTGACCCATAGGAGGTAACTTGTTTTGATAAATGCAATCTCCTTGAGCGTTGGATGTTGCCTACATATGTAACTTCCCTAGCCATATCTCTGCAATTTAGGGCCGCAAGGAAGGAGTTCAGACAACCTGAATTTTTCAGGTATATTGCCCTCTTTCCACTTTTAGGACAACCTACCATTTGATGTCTTGTTTGACTCCACCCATTGATAAGACACCAGTTTCCAATGCACCATCAACCTTTGTTTCAACAACTTTCGGAAACTTGTTTCGCTAGAGTTTACTCTCTAAATCACCTTTTGCACTCCATTAACTTACAATTCCAGCAGTCCTATTTAGGAAAGCCTCCCTTGAGCCGGAGGAGAGCCGACCTGAAGAACAGAGGAGAGTTGGTGAGGTGACAGTGGCCAACCCCCTAGTTACCCAAATCTATCATCTAGGTGCTTGGGACTTTTGCATGTTTACGATGACAGATTTTGTGGTAATAGTACCAAAAGGAAGGAAGAGCTCCAATACTCAAGTGATCTTGCATAAATCCAAGCTAACTAGATTCCAAAAGTAGCCAAGGAGACTAAGGCGCTCTCTCCAATGAGCCAACAGACTCTCCCAAAACCCTAAGTCACCCTTCAAGGAAGGATCTCAACAAGTGATGTATAACAAGCTCCAAAGTAGTGTACCCTAGGGAGAGGGTGCACGTCCTCATGGAGATCACCAACTCACCATGAAACATATATGAAGGACTAAGCCCATTAACCATAGGAAACCATGGCAATGTACTTAACAATTAAAACACCACCTCAAGGAACAATTATTGACACTTGAAACTTAGGGAGAGCCTAAGTTGATGGGTTCCCACTCCATAGAAATGCACCAAGAGTCAAACAAATATGTCATGCTAATCAAAACCCCTCAAGAAAACTCAAAAGTGAGAAATGACAATGCTAACAACATAATCCCAAGGAAGCATCTCAACAAGCACCTATTAGCATGCAGATCCATCAACAAAGATATGCAACCATGAAGAGAGAACCAATCGATGACGCATGACAACTCATCAAATAAGGGAGAAATGAGTCTCTTTCAACCCAAAGTACCCAAGCAATCAAGTGAAAGCACTATCTCCAAGTTAAGCCCAAAAGTCCATGAAGATATATCCTGCAAACCATCCATATGTGTGATGAAGTTCACATTTGTTAACTCTTGTATGCAATATGAGGGGTAACAGGTAATAATCCTAGAAACCCCAGCCATAGCTTCGCCATCCATCTCCTCATAGGATCTTCTGACACATGTTTTCCCATGAAATGTCAAATTAGGACCTTGTCACCCCCTCACTTCTGGGGGTAACTAGAGGAGATTTCTTCTCCATGATCCACATTAGAGAAAACAATTTCGATGATGTCATTTAGGGATCTCCATAGACAATTGCCCATAGACGACTTCCATTACATGATCATCTCACTCATACTTCTCCATGATCCACATTAGAGAAAACAGTTTCGATGATGTCATTCAGGGATCTCCATAGACAATTGCCCATAGATGCCTTCCATTACATGATTATCTCACTCATATTAGATGACATGGTGCATTATATACTCAGGTACATCGTTTTGACACTTCATATCGAGTGATAACGTCAATGTTTGGGGCATGAAAATGGTGATCATGGGTTGAATTGGATAATGAATCATGATGTTTTGAAGTTATACATTTTGCCTTGTCTCACCTCGGTGGTCATCATCATCTCCTAGTCAAGTGTTGTCACTCTTCGACAAAGTTGTACTACTCAGGGCCTTAATGGGGGTAACGTGTCCATATCCTTTACCATGCATAACATTTTCCATTTGTCCTTTCTCTGTTGTTCTTTCTTTTGGGTTGGTTGTTACATGCATCCCAACAAGATCCATGCCTCATAATACCATGAGAAGAAGGGGCTTGAATGCTTGAGGTTGATGCATCTTTATAAAAAATGATATAGAAAGAGCAAAAACCCCAATTCAAAATGTGGGGCAAAGAAACAAACAAGAAAAACAAAGTATTAAAAACCAAGAAAGAAATGAAGCATGAGCTCTACCCCCTCGCTAAGAGGCCATCACCCCAAGTCTTATGCAACAAATGCATACCTAATAAAAGGACTTAGCAAATCAAATGTCAAAAGCCAAAAGGAATAAAGAAAAAGGAAAACAGGGGTTTGGAAAGACACAACGCCGAGGAAAGAGTACCTCATTGCTTAAGCGCTCCCTCTACAAAGGCGCTCATGAGGATGATTATGATACATGGCCTTGCATGTCAATGATATCCACCCCATAAAGTAAACCCCAATCGATACCACATACCATTGCACATACTCCTTGATGGGTTCCTTGGGACATACTTTTTAGCCTGGGTACTGGCACACCTAATAGGGGGTAATAATTGTTGATATTATGGTAGCTTCGGGAGGTATGAACCTCTATTGTGACCTTTGACAAGATTAGAATGTTTCGGAAGGAAGCAAAGAAATGAAGGAAACCCTAGACAAGATGTCGGTTGTAGAAATATAATTAATATGAATTAATTAGTACCCAGAAGGAGAAGTCGGCCCCAGTAAGTTTGTCAGAACCACTATAAATACAGGGCACCAGTCTCTCATTTGACACACTTCTCAGTAGTTGCAGAGAGCCAGTTCTGCGCAGTGCAGTTGCAGTCTTGTGCGCAAATCCTGGGGAAGGTACTGCGCCAGCTTTTGGGTGGGACTATCTGATCAGCTTGGTTACTTCTTGCTTGGTGCATTAGCCTCTCTTGGCTATTGGATTGCTACCAGGATTCTCTTCTCTGTCAAGGTCAAGGTGCTCAGAGGGTGGTTTCGGCCTATGGTTGGGTGACAAGGGTATTGTCAATGGTAAAACAAGCACAATCTTTTCATATTCTAACAAGTTATGGGCCCACACCTCCTTCATTCAGTCTAAACGTTGGAAGGAAGCATAGCCACTAGGATATTGAGCTTGCTGAGGAACTGTCGCTAGGGTTACTAGTAGGAGCAACTTCCAAAGACACTACTGCTAGGGTTACTAGCAAAAGCAGTTGTGGAAACTCTAATCTCAGATCCGACACCTTGTGATGGAGCATCTCGCTCAAAAAGAAGATATTCAGATGCACCCTAACTCAACGCACGTTTTGGCTCTCTCAGAAGACAAAAACGACGAAGTTGAAGTTTTGGATCAAGGCATGACTAGTTACCAGTCAACCGAAGACATGAGTGAAACAATCAGTCTTCTACACTACTCAACACTCACTAGAACGATTGAAGATGACATGGGGATAATCGATAGCGAAGCTTCTAGGCACATGACAGGAGATCAAGCCAGACTCTCAAATCTAAATGAGAAGAAGACCTCGTACAAGGTAGAGCTTGGAGACAAAACCACTTACCCCGTGGAAGGATTTGGACAAGCCTCCATCAAAATGAAAACAGGTA
>ML834680.1:89416-99442 GCA_009831015.1 Picea engelmannii
TGTTGGATCTTGAGATCCTTCTGGATCTATGGCAAGAGATCCCTTCTCCTGCAAATACTCTTTAGGGTTTAACCATTAAACATATGTAAGTACATACCTCTGATAGCATTTGCAGGTAGTGGCTCCATCTGGTAGCAGTGGTAGTCATTGTCAACTCTTAAGAAAACTTCAAGGGTGATTGCAACTGGTTCTACGGCTACAACTGCAACTGGTACTGCCACTGCAACTGGTTCTGAGACTGCAACTGCAACTGCAACTTAGGGTTTTATGAGGAAACCCTAATTTTCAAACTTCAAATTTTGAAATTCTGATCTAGGGAATAGATACGTTGCGCTGAGGCGAGTATGCTGGTGTTGTCAGAATTTCGAAAATCCAACTTTTACCCCCTCAAACTTGATCTACGGATTTCTAGACTGGTGCTTCTGGTTTTCTGGTACTTCTGGTACTCTGGTTTTCTGGTACTTTGTGAAACTAGGGTTTCACTTTTCGGGAGATCTAGCCACTGAAAAGGTGCGCTGAAGGTGTCAAAATGATCCTTGGGGGAGGGCGCAACTTTCTAGGTAGTTTTAGAGCTGAAAAACTTCACTTTTGAAAAACCCTAATTTGCAGGTACGACAACAGTGACGTTTTTCTCTTGCGAAATATGCTTCCTTCAGGTTGGCTCTGAAACCATGTTAATGTTTAAGCCATTGTTATAGATGTTTGCATTTTATTAGATAACAATAGCATAATCCAAGATCACTGAGAAATACACAATCACAAGTGACATAGCATTTATCCTGGGAAACCCTCTAGAGGAAGAAAACCCAGCAAAACTTCCTTAATATAAATAGCCAATACAATGCCAAGAGATCTCTATGCTAAAACAGAAAGTCCTCTCCAAGATATGCGCCACTCTCTCTCTCCTTTGCCGGTAACAGATCAGAACTTGTCTCTCAAACTGAGCAAGTGAGTTATGTCCAAGTGAGGCGCTAGCCTCCTTTATTTATACAAGTCTGGCACATGTGAAGTGTCTCTTCACTGGCAGGTCCGACTTCTCCAATTGGGTGGGTAAACCCACCTTTATTATATTTCCGGGTCTTCTTATTAACTGCGGGGCCGACTTCTTATTCTGCCTATTATAATTGTCTGTTGACCAATCTGCAAAAGGGGATTTGGTCCTATTACAATAACCGACATGATCAATCCACAATGGGGATTGATCCTATAAATAATATATCAAAAATATTAAGAATAGTCTTTGCAGTTACAATATTTCAACAATTGCAAGTGTGAGGGAAAAACTCAAGGGAAATCAGTAAGGCTGAAAAGCCCAACTGATAACCCGAGGATAAAAATCCCTCGGTGAAAGGAACTCTCCCAGTGAACCGATCCCAAGGTAACTGACCTAGACATGAGTCATGCAGACCTATTACATTATTAACCCACACAGGGGTGCGGAAATTCCAATTACAAAATAAAGTGCTGGGCCAAACACATGCCTTGAAGGACCAAAAGTCTTCGACAACATGGCATCTGATGATGCATCTCTTCATGGCACATGAGTTGACCACTTGTGTTGGAGAGGCGGTCAACACGCTCCAAGGATTCACTATCCCTGGAACAAATTTTCAGTCGGAAGAAGCCCTGCTTCGACTCTGAAAATCCCTTGAACTTTCTTTCAGACCCTATGCAAATGCTGCGATGTTAGGCGTTTCTTCCTTTCTTCATGTTGACATGAATTGTCAAACATGTATTCTCAGGTGAGACAGAAAATATTTTATAAATTTTATATTTATTGTTTTCCCTTTGCATCATATTACACCTACGGGTTTCACAATGTTATCGTCGTATACTTTTGTAATTGTTTTTCTCCATGAAATTTTCGTGAACTCTGCTGCTAGGTTTAATATGTAAAAAGAAATATTACCACAATGTAAAGGCGACGATTTTATTTTCACAGACATTTTTTTATCCAGGGTTCAAGTCATACTTTATGGTTTTGCTCTTTAAGTGTTAAAACAATTGGTTTGTTGTAACTGCAAAGTTTTGCTCCTAGAACGCTCTACGTCCCAGCGAAATCTGTCACCTGGGAGGGGGGGAAGCACGACCTTCCACGCAGTGCCAACGTCAGACCAAGGTCTCTGAAGGATCCTTTGCTTTACTCGCTGGAACTCATTAACTAGGTTTGCATTATGTCTTGTGCCTCTGATTTAGCCTTGTTAATGTTTATTATGTTTTCATGAATTCTTAGTTCTTCATGGACGTGTTTCTTCTTGTCTGTCACTTTCTTTCAAAATTTAGAACGCCAGGGCAACTATTTTAGTAATAAGTCAACAAATTTCGAGTAACATGAGTGTAAGCTTATTCTTTAGTCAGTTTTTAAGGTGAATTTTGGTAATGTTGACACTTTCCGAGGATTGTCGTGTTTAAACAAATTTTTAGTGAGAGTGCCTCCTGTTCTCCAAGAATTTGATTGCAGTTGTTTTTTCATTGATATGAGGACTGGTTTCGGCGTTTTTGAGTGAGTTTATGTAAGTATCAAGGTTTGAGTTAGAGAACAAATAGGGAATATCTCAAAAGAAAGGGGAGGGATTTGGCTATTCGTTTATCTCGTTGGATTGATGGATTGATATACTATGCTATGGCATTTGAAGAGGTATTCTTTCTAAGTTGTAGAAATAAGGTTGGCGAGACTCTCTACTAGAATTGGCCGAGTCGCTTCCCCGTTTCAAGAGACGGATTTCCCTATGGTCTGAAATGCATTGATCTTGGAAATGTTATCTTCCCTTCGCCAAGCCTTGTCCATACCCATTTGTTCCTATGATCACCACTTGCTCCTCTGGAGCCTTCCAACCGTTCCAACCCCACCTGGACCGATGAAATTTAATCATTTGATTTTTTTCACTTCATATTCCATTTAAACATTTTATTGTTTTCACTTCATAATTTGCATACCCTATTAAATGTTCATCACTAGTTGACTCTCAGGTTGCGATGTTGATGCAGACAATCTTGCTAACGTTTAGTGCCTCATTGTCTGTATGGCATGTTCTCAATCCTAGGGAACAATTAATTTATGAGTCAAATACGACTGCTAGATTGGGCATTTTCAAACTACGCTTTTCCATCAAACAAGTAGAATTTAGTGAAATTCCATCCATCTTAGTGGAAAGAAGTGCCCAACACTCTTTTTTGCAAATCGGTCTCTTCAATGCATTTTCAAAGCTTTCATCCTAGGCAGGTACTAGCCACTATGTGGCTTATCTAGCTTGTTATTTATTTGTCATGCAGCCGTTGATTGACTATTCGAGTGGGATAAAACTGCCAGCATCCTCATGTGCCTCACGTATTACACAACAACATTGTGGGGCTGTCTTAGGTATAAAGTTATAAACCAATGCATACATACATGACAGGGCGTGGATCCACCTACCACAGGAAGCAACTATCGTTTGAATTTGCAGCATGGCATGTCAAATTTCAGGGAACCGCCTTCACCTAGCTCACGAGCTTATAAGACAACTTCATGTGACATGAATGGGCCCATCGTATTACCCATGCGATGGCACAAATGATGAAGGGTGGTGCTGGATTAATATACGTAGCTGGGGCAGCTTGCATTCCACAAGTGAGCGGTATTTTCATTTGAAGCATGTTGACGGGGACAGGACCATGTTACAATTAAACAATTTTATCAACTGATTTTTGTCTTAGCTAGCATATGGTTCCATACAATGGCCTCACATTGGGTGCATATATTCATAACAATTTTTTATCATGTGGGGTGCCACTTAACCAAATCGTGGAGTTATGCTGTCCACTTATGGATGAATGCTTTTCAATATGGAGGTTATTTTGTATGGGTCTATTAACCTAATTCACCCACTTTGGGGTTATTTCCAACACTTTCTAGAAGTAAGGGAATATAATTTTTTTTTTTTGTAAGAGGTTGAGCTAGAAATCTATTTAAAGAGTGGCTCCCTTACTTCTTCAGACATGGATTTGGGAGAACCCTCTCCCTTGGAGTTTAATGACAAATGTGTTGGATGTGTTATGGATGTTCTACAACTATCTTGTGGGTGAGGATGCCTTTCATATTTCAAATGTTGTTCCTATTTTGCTGAAGTAATCTAGACATGTGCTTCAGGAGTAAGAACTTGGTATGCTCTTTCCATTCTCCATTAGGCTATCATTGGAGTTTTGTCAATGAGTATATTTATTTCTCTATTTCTGGATTGAAGTTTCTCATACATAGTTCTTGATAGTTGTAACATCCTCAGGTGTTGGGTGTTTTCTACATATGCAACACCCTTAGATTTATTTCTGCAATATAGGACAACAAAGAGGGAATGCAATCAACTTTTATTTTTCAGCGATTTTGTTTTCTTTCCACTTTTAGGACAGCCTCCCATTTGAAGCCTTGTTTGACTCCATCACCCAATGATTAGCAACTAGTTTTTGGTCCACCATCCACCTTTGTTTCAACAACTTTTACAAGCTTCTTTCGCTGGGATTTACTATCTGAATCACCTTTTGCACTCCATTGACTTACAATTCAAGCAGTCCTATCTAGGGAAGCCTCCCTTGAGCCGGAGGAGAGCCGGCCTGAAGAATAGAGGGGAGTTCGTAAGGTGATAGTGACTAACCCCCTAGTACCACAAATCTATCATCCAGGTGCTTGGGAATTTTGCATTTTCATGATGACAGATTTTGTGGTAGCAGGGTTAATTTAGGGTTTTACTACAACAATTTTTCATTTACAGCCATAAAACACTAAGACGTTTTGGGATTTTGACACATTGTTGACCTAATATACATTGTTAAAACCCTAATTTATATTTCTGAAGTGTTATAACAGCCTTCTAGGGAAAAGCATCTAGGGTTTTAGGGCTGTTTATTGCTCTTTAATTTTCTGATTTTGTTGGTAATTGAAACACTACTTTAGCTCATTGTTTATCCCTCTTTATTTATTGGATTATTGCATGTCAAAGGGCTATTATATTTTTTGCTGTAATAACTTACTTTACTGCTATAATTTTATATCTTTTTCACAGTTTTACAACCTAGAATTTTTCTTCATTTTTAGTGTTTGGGGATCCTCTCGAGCCTATATTTAACTTGGAAAACCTCTTAAATTGACCCAGATCCTCATTACTTCAAATCTGAAAATTGTCTTGTCTCACCATCTCATTGATACTTTGTCTATCCTATTTCATTGGGTTTGAGTAGTCACCCCAGGGGGCCCTAGACTTGATTGTTTCTAGCCTAGGGATTCTTGGAGGCTACTGGGGAAGCCTCCCTTGTGTTGGATACTATTCCTTGACTAAAGAGTGACAATGGTAACATCTTCCATGTTCCGCTAGTCTTAGTGCCTTGTGAAGACTTTATTCTTGGTTCTAGATTGTGTGGTAATAGACCTTTTCCATTAGGAGTTTTACGTCCTCCAAACCCATGTCCTCTCCAAGGAGCATCTTGATCCTTTCTTTCTTCATTCTCACACACTTCCTGTGGTTTTTGCCACTTACACCATTCTAATTTGCAGAAATTTCCTTCTTTCAAGGGTTGTCAATACCCCTACTAGACAATTCCTCTAGGGATAGAGAATCGATTGCATGCCTAAGATTGTTCTTTGCTCAAAGGTTTGACTCTCCCAACCTCTCTAAGACTTCACGCGATTTTGGAAAAATCTCTCTTTAAAATGTGATGCTTGTGCCTCTACCTCGATCCTCTCACCCTTTACTTTTTCCTTGAATGCCTGATAGACATACTTAGTTGGTGAATTGCTACATATCCTCCTTGTGTTAGGTTGGGACATGTCATATGAACCATAGTGTGGATTTTGAGCCTCCAAACCATCCCCTCCAACCTTCAAAGGTTCTAAAGATTTGGATGAGTTAAGTGTTAAAATTAAGCAGCTGCAAGAGCCATTCTCCGGGAGGATGGCATAAGACCCTAGCTGAGATCTAGGGCCCCCAGTACACTCCTGGGGTTCTTGGTCTGGGACCAAGCTGTTAGAATATAATGAATGTGCTCGTTTTACCATTGACAATATCACTATTGTCACCCAACCATAGGCCAAAGCCACCCTCCGAGCACCTTAACCTTGACAGAGAATCACTCCGGAAGTAAACCCTAGGCTAGATAGCCAAACAAAGGGTAGTGCACCTTTCCCCAAGGATAGCGCACCAACAAGAGCTGATCAGATAGTCCAAACCCTAACCAAGAGATAGTCCAAGCCAAACGTGATCTGCTAACTGCAACAACTGCAATGGCATCTCTCCTCAAACCTGCGCACAAAACTGGGCACTGCAGTGCGCACAAGTGCTTCTCTGCAATTTTGAGACTGCCTGCCAAAATGAAGACTGGCCTCCTGTATTTATAGTAAATCTGGTTAACTGCCTGGGCCGACTTCATTCTGGGTATCTGTCTGTTCAGTATATATTATTTCTTCTGGCCGACTTCCTCTATTGGAGGCTAATAACATAATATAAATTATCTTCTTGAGCCGACAAGTCTTCTAGGGTTATTAGCCAACTCATTAGGGTTTCTTCTTGCTTCCCGGAGTATTCTATCCTTGTTAGGTTTACACATGGAGGTAAATACCTCCCGTAGCTACCATAATATCAACACTCCCTCCTAGCTAGGGAGGTATTATAGGTAATGGTCTTGAGCAAAAAAAAAAAAACATACCATTCACCCGGTAGCATCAACATAGTTGTATAGACTAGATCATGACTAGATCATGAGCATCATCATCATCATCAGTGTCATCAGTTGCATCATCTCTCGAAATCATACTCTGTTTGAGTAATCAGACATGATGCTCACTCCACAGAGTGATACAAGAGCCATTCTTCTAATCTAGAAGAGTAAATGTTCTGAACCATTTTTCGTCTGGGAAATCTCTGTCCTTTGATCATCCATCTAGTTGATAATCATTTCCAAAAYTGTTGATAGTCTTCAAGGCAATCAGAACAAAATAGAACACAATTGTGTCTATCCATAGTAGTACATAACTACAATCCAGAGGTACACTACCACACCAAGTAGCACACAAGTACTTGATTAGTAATGTATAGTCACAAACAGTGGAACACATCCACCACAGTAGTATACATCTACTGTCATATAGTCTTCATAACAATCATCTGATATCAACCTGCACAGAAACAATGTTATGATATAAACTGAATTATTTGGGCCATTCTTCCACTCACATCTGTGAGATCCTAGAAGAGCATCTGCCCTCAAAAGGTAAGACATCAATGATGAGCTTTCTGGACTATTCTTCTCAAGCAAGGAAGAATAACTGTCCTGATTTCTGAGCCTGGACCATTCCCCACCCTGGGCCATTCCTCCGACACTAAACAAAGTGTAACCTGGAGAGAATGAATCTGCCCTAAGGAATGCATGTCCCTGATTGCTGAGCCTAGACCATTCCCCACTCCGGGCCATTCCTCCGACACTAAACAAAGTGCAACCTGAAGAGAATGAATACACCCTAAGGAATGACTGTCTGGACCATTTCCTCTGTTAACTACAAGAGGAAAAGACTGTCCTATACCAACCTCCAAAATGGACCATTCCTCATGTTAACCACAATGAGAAATCGCTGTCCGGCGAGGTGGGCCATTCTTCTTGAGTAACCCTCAAGAAGAGAGACTGCCCTAGACCACTCCCCATGTTAACCACAATGGGAAGTCGCTGTCTATGGTACATCAACAATCTGGACCATTTTCTGAACTGGAAAATGTCTGTCCGTCAGAAAACTCAATCCACTTTCCGAACTGGAAAGAATCTTCTCATCCTGGACCATTTTTCGAACTGAAAAATGACTGTCCATCAATCAATAGTACATCAGTGCTCCCTCCCAACCTGGGAGTCATCTCTTCCTTTTTCAATAAGGAAGTCGTCTCCACGAGCTCCAGCTTGAGTACGCAAACTCTTTCATCTTGGACAGAAGCTTTACCAAAATGTCTGCTTATCTGCTCATCTATGGAGATATGTATTGGAGAGCCACTTTTTGGACTTCATCATGGATAATGTAATGCTTGATTTCAAATGTACTTTGGTCTGGAACACTGGTTTTCTCTGAAGGCTTCATGTAGATCTTGATCAATAAAATATATCATTGTTGGATTCCTCTTGCCAGCTCACAACATCGTGGCAAGAGTCAAACTGGAACATATCCATGTGGCACTTCTTCTGTCATCATTTTGTCATGGATTGGCAATCCATCATCCTGATCTTCTGAGTAATCATTCTGATACAATATCTCTTTTATAGAAAATCTTCACCACGCTTTTGCTGTGCACTTGGAGGCTCTCCACGAAGTTATCTTCTTCTATTTGCATACAAGGGTCTCTTTCTGGTATACCTCAAAGCCTTGAGGTTGCTCTTCATATGCTCTTTGTTCAATTTCTTTGGAGAACGGTCTTTGCATACATCTGTTGTAAAACTCCAACCCATGGATATTGCGGATGATATAAAGACTCATGTAGAAGTATGTCTAGTTTATTGGAACAAGTAATCATTATAGTCTTCTCCCATCATCTGGAAGAACCTCTAGTTCTGGATCTTGCAATGCTTGCATATATCACAACTTTCAGTTCCTCTGCTTGATTGCTTTTATTGAGTTCATATCAGGTTGGTAATCTTGTGATTCTTAATACAACGACTGGTTGTTCTGGCTTCTCTTTCTTTCTTGGAATCTTGATGTTCTTCCTGATGTTTTTCTTTAGCTCTTGGGTCCATGGAGTTTCTTAAAGATTCCACTTCCTAAAGATTCCACTTCTTCCTTTCATTATAGAATCATGGATGTGAATGGATAACCAGGGATACTTTAAGGCTTCTCTTCGAAGAAGACTTCTTCTGAGGTTGAACTGAACACGTATTGTCTTTTATGGATGCTACCATGGATATTTACTTCATCATCTTCAATGGATCATAGGATTAGCTCCCTTCTAATCCTTGCTTCATGTATGAGTGCATATAATCGGCTCCCTCCGTCTAACAGAGTCCATGCTTCCATCTGCATTCTTATTGTCTTTTGCAATATATAATCGGCTCCCTTCGTCTAACAGAGTCCACGCTTCCGTTTTATTGTCTTCTGCAAAACGTCATAAGTCTTTCTCCAATTTTCTCTTGATTGCTGACTTCTTTCTGTCTTTGCTTCTTTTAAGTCTCTTCAGGATTGATTCTGATTTCGACTTATCTTGTAATAGCTTCCACATGATTTGTTTGATGTATTTCATCCTTTCATGTGTATTATCTAACTTGTATAATGATAGCAATCCTTATCTTTTTGTTCTTCCATAGGTGTAGTTCTCCTTGGAACACATTATCTTTCCAAGAGAGAGATATACATGATATGTACAGAGACGATGCAAACAAGATATGTACAAGAACTAAGAAGAGTATTGTTACCTTAAGAAGAAGAAGTCTCTTTCATCCCGCTTAGTCTTCTTTGTAGGTTCCTTTTCTTCGGCAACTGATGCTTAATGTTTCTCCTTCCTTTTCTTTAGCTCGGGACAATGATTCTTGTAGTGACCATACTTTTGACAGTTGAAGCATTGTATTTCTAAAATATCTTTCTCTTGACTTCTCTTCCTCTTTGAACCAAACTTCCTTTTGTTTATGAAATTATTGGATCTTGCTGTGAAAGCTTGATCATCATACTTCTTTTGGGGTTTCTCTTTTGCACTGATACTTGATTTTTCTTGAGCACAACAAGTCCAAAGTTCTTCAAATGTCGGATACTCCTTCCTTGTGTTCATGCTTGCAGCAAATGCATCCCACGTCTTGGGAAGACCATTGAGTACTGACCTTGTGTCAATGACCTACCTCTTGGCAATGAGAGTGAAACGGTCAATCTGCACTGAAACAGGGGAGCTATAATCGGCCCGTAAACACCAGGGCCTTGAGACACTCCCGACTTGGATATCCCGAAGATGGGGCAGTCTCTCCTTGGATATCCCTCAGACCTAATCCGTCCAACCTTCTAACCCTCCGATGGGTCCGTCTCAACTTGATCTCCCTCATCTG
>ML834681.1:29506-39506 GCA_009831015.1 Picea engelmannii
GTGGGATATTATCCCTGTTATGGGAGCCCTGATTTGACCTTAATAAAAGCATCATTAGACTGGTTTTCCCTTCAGGGGTTTTCCATGGTTTTACCCAAAATTCTTGGTGTTCTTATGTGCTTGATTTGGTTTCCTTGTTTATTCTTTTGCTGCATGTTTAGTTGATTACTCAACTATGATTTTAGTAAATAAAGTGATTTTTATCTTTGATATAACTATCGGGTGTTGATTGGAGTGGTAAAAGATCAACATGGTATGTGTGCATACCAAGGGTTGAATCCTCTTGGGAAAATATCAACATGGTATGAGATCTGATACTTTGAAGGAAAGAGGGAGAGTCTTCTCTGAAGGGTGGAAACAAGAGGAATTAGTAGATCCTATGTATCCGCAGGAATTGGTATTTCACAAGAAGAAGGAAGTGAAGGCCAAGAGTGTGTTTCTAGAATTGGTTAAGGATCGCTTGATTCCCCAAATTTCTGAGAAGAAATATTCCAAGGAATTGTATGATGCTTTGGTGAGTCTATACCAAAACAAGAATATAGGCAGTTTGCTACATTTGAAGCACCAAATTCAAGTTCTTAGGATGTCCAATGAGGGCACGGTTGTGAATTATATTATGAATATTACACAGAACCGAGATAAACTTGCAACAATTTGTGAGACAATAGAAGATGCCAAGTTGGTGAATGTATAGTTGAGAGGTCTTCCCAAGTCACGAGAACCTTTTTTGTAGGGTATATATGCACAAGAGGAAGTGCCAGGGTTTGATAGAATATGGACTGATTTCATTTAGGATGAGACTTAGTTAGAGTCTAGGGATGGTTTGAAGAGGATCCATGATGAGAAATTTTCTCTTTCTAGTCAGGAAAGGAAGGGAAAATTCAATAATATTTCTAGTGGAGAGTTGACCGCTCAAGATGGAAAGAAGAATAAAGACATAAGCAAAGTCAAGTTATTTTCATGTCAAAAGTTTGGAAATTATGTAGGGAAATGTATGCACAGGAAGAAGGGGGAAAATGAAAAGAAATCATAGGTAGTTATGTTGGAAAAGGCTCAAGTGGATGCATTTTGCAAGAAGTTTGAACATACATAGTTCTTACTTGTTTCCCAGACTTCTGTGGGAATCATATCAACTGATGCATAGTTGATAGATAGTGGAGCCACATGTCATATGAAAAGAGCACAAGAGGTGTTCAAGAGATTCAAAGAGTCTGATTAAGAGATGCATGTGGAATTTGGTATTAGGGACCAAGCATGCAATGAAGGGATTTGGAATAGTGTCATTCTAGATGGAGTCAGGAGGCACATTGAGATTACAGTATGCACTATGGGTGCCAGAACTCAAGAGGAGCATGGTGTTTGTCTCAATGATTGAGAAGAAGGGGTTTGACGTAGAATTCAAGGATGGAAGGAGCTTATTATGCCCAGAGGATCTAGCTCAGATAAATCACATGTGTTTGGAATTAGAGAGAGAAACTTGTATAGGATAAAAGGCTAGCCTATGAGAGAAATTACTAGAAGGATAGTGATAGAGAACAAGGAGAATTTAGCTCCAAAGGTTTAGAAACTCAAAGGGAGTCATATTTCAAGTTCATGTGGGAAGGAGCAACCTTCCAAGTTATTCAAGAAGGAGTCATGGTACGAGATGGACATGCATGATGCTCAGGAGAAGGAGACTTATAGGAGCATGTTCAGAGGCAGTGAGTCTTCAGAGACAGGTCAAACCATCATGGCAGGTGTTCTGTTGGTTTTGACACTTGGGTGAGAAAAAAAACAACACTTCCATGTCTAAGTGAGCTTGCAAGACAAGAAAAAAGTTTTTTGAGTGGGCTAGATAATCCAAACACATATGAAAACAAAGAAATAAACTAAAGCAACAAAGAAATAAATGTTAGAAAGCTTGAGAAACTTAGAACCATGAAAATCAACCAATGAGCAACATAATGCTACCAATGGATCAATAGATTAGTAGGCAAAAGACCGTAGAGAAAGATAGGGACTTAAGAGTCCCCTCTTCCTCCTTGGGAGGGCTCTTGAGTTCCCTAATTGAGACTTCTTCATACAATGGAAGAAATGGTAAATGGTGAAGAAAAACAATGCCTATTCTCTCAAGAGGTGAGTGGAATGGCCTATTGCAATGGTGCTTGAAGGCTTCAAAGAGAAAAGGGGATTCTCAAGGAAAAATTCTTGCATCATAAAAATACCTTGAAGATCTTGGTTTCTTAGCACACCCATGGCTCTTATTTATAGAATTCATACATGGAAAAATGTAATTGGTTCATAGTGTGAACAAGGGGCCTTTTAGGGAACTCTTTAGACCTTGACCAGCCTCCAAGCTAGATTTCACTTAGATATGAGTGTCAAATCGTGTTGGGGGTCAGACTAGAAGTGGTTGAGGGGCCGACAAGATCCATAAATGCGTCGTTCATAGAAGTGCACAGATTTTCTCGTACACAGACGTGCATTTTGTGCATAGTGCACATTGAGGCCTGTGTTGGCCTTCACACTTTGCATGTGCTCCCTTTGGTGATTCTTCTTATTCTGATTTTTAACCCCAATTACATAGTTTTTTGCCTTCTTGATGAATTTTAGTGTTGTAGGTGGACTAATTGTTGTTGGCATTGATGTTTTTTATTAACCATTTGTGTGCAATGTTGTGGATGATTTTTCAGTGATAACAGATGCCCCCTGATGTGTGAGGTTAGGAGCATACGTATAGCCAAAATACATCAATGTTTATTACCATTGTAAGGAAGAATGAAGAGAGGAACTGTAAGAGTGATCCGCCGAAGAGAGAGGGAAAATTATGGGACCCAAAATTTTCTCTAGGGAGAAAAAATAAAATTTGTGTACAAACGAGGGGGGCATGCCCCATGCTCGTGTCATGGAACCAAATTGTGAGACAATAACTGAATATGGATGTTGATGTAGATAACTACAGTGCCCTCGGGGGTGGTTGATAATGACAAATGCCAATTCTGAATGTTGAACGGAATCTGAAGTGAGGCAAGGATGACTGTAAAAATTGTCGATGACTCATAGGCATGGATGGCTTAACGAATTCAGAGGTCTTCAGCTGGTATGAAATAACCACAATAGTCACATAGTAAGACCCATCGTAACATGAGATTTTTTTTGAAGTCGAATGTTATGGGGGTTAATGGAATTAGAGAGCAATGATGATTCTCTCTGTGTCATCCGAGACTCCTCATTGTAAAGGTAATGATAGTCAAGATATTGTCTCCCTTATGGAAACTGTGTTGATGTCGACATGAGGGGAGACATAACTCCAAGAAGAAAAGGGCTTCGTAAATTCCACTGAGATGATATAAGGTACTGAAAGATAACATGAATGAAGTCAAGATGTGATGAGACTCAAGACTTCCCTTGGTTGGGGAATTTTTAAGGATTATTGGTAGCAACCATAAAACTATATCTAGTGTCAAGGGGATGACTAGATATGGGGTGAAACTATGCCAGAGGCTAACAAAGTAGAAAAACTCAGATATCATGGGTACATGGACTTGGGATACTCGGGGTTCATGAACGATGTTGGTAGGAAAAGAGAGTGGATTCCCCAACCAAGGGCGACATGGGTTTCTTTTCCAGGAAAAAGAAGGCCATCAAGGGTGACAACGAAAAAAATAAGCATATGTTGGAAACAAAGGCTTTTTACAATTACCAAATAAATAAAGAATCATATGGGTTGAGTTTATAGATACAAAAATGAGTGCCCCAGTGAAAGATGGCTTGTTCTTTTTAGGGCGCAAGTTTGTGAAAGAGAACTGGTGGAGGGTGGGGGCCCCATGGGTGGGTTTTTGTATTAGGTAAATGGATGGAGGACAATCTACATATAGGAAAATTTATGGTGGATGAGATGGAGGGATAATGATACTGCAGAGGTGCAGTCAATAGAATTGAGATGATATGGCCTAGGAGTCCATTGGGAAGGTTAGCAATATGATGAGAAGAATTATGGGGTTCATTCTTAGAAGTGCATAATACTATCGAGACTTCCATCCCTATGGGGTGAAAATTAGCAAGAGTGTCAATTTTCTAAGGGAAGCTATGAATGGGAAAACTCATGTGGAGGAGAGTGTTACCGGGTGACAATGCCCCAAATGTGGCATAGGTAAAGGCACTGCAGATATGGATGTAAGGACCATAAAAGTAAATGTCAAAGGGTATGACTAGGATATGCAATTGAACAGAGGGAATAATTACATGCCAATGTCGAACATATACCTGAAGAGGCTGTAAAGATTGTTGAACACGTACCTACACACAAAAAACCAAATACCCGACGTGAAAAATATTTGACGATAAAGAATATATGACAACTATTTGATTTAAACTGAAAGTGAGCATGCGTACTTGAATGTGGCGTGAGAAAAATGTTCCTCTAGGGCCAAGTGAATATGATAACCTGGGAAATGTGAATGGGTAGATGGTGGGATACAGATCTTGTGGCTGAGAATGGATCGAAAAACGAAGGTTTTGGGCTCCTTTAACAGAGTATGGAAGTTTGGGAAAAAGGGCCTATATATGGATAGGTGGGGGGTAGAAAAAGGGAATTTGGGTAATGGCTTGGGGGACTATTTCCCAAACTGGTATTTTCCCCTGGAAGGGGGGGGGGAGATCTGGAATAAGTGGTGCAGCGAGGTTCTCAGGGAATTTATGAGGTAATAGTTCTTCAACTGGTGGAACTTCGATGTGGGGAGGGGCCTCGGTGGGAGGAATATTGTATCCAATATATGTTCCATTAGAAGAGGTGTAAGAGAGGTGGTTCTCCATGATATTCCCCCAGCAAGGGTGGGTCTTTGAAAATTTCAGGACCCATGTTGATGACCAAAAAAATGTCTCAGTTAGTGCGAACAAGGGAGAGAATGTTATCAATGTTGGCAGAATGATTAGGCTCGTAATGTGTAAGTTGGTCGATGGTGACAATTTTACCATTGTGGGGGAACATCATCGTTCGAAACATAGAAGAGGTTGTCACCTTCATAGCATACATGTAGCTACGTCTGAACAAGATATTGTATTCAAGTGGGGCATCAATAACTTCAATGTTGATGAGGATAGTTTTTCCCCCAAGTTCTACAGGGACATTTTGAAATATCTCTTCAGGGGATGATGGTTGACCGTCATAAGCTCTCAGGGTGATGGAAGATGGTACTAGCTCAGGTAAGTTGAGTTTCTGCCATACTAATTTGGACATGATGCATGTGGATGCACCTTCATCGATTATACATAGATGAATTGTGATGTTTCAGATCTTAAATGGTATCTGAAAAGCTACCAGGGCAGGGAGGCATGGTTTTCTGCTATATAGATCAAAGGTGATGAGTCTAGTATCAGCTGGGTCGACTATCCCCAAGGCGGAAAGAAAGGATTTCCACTGATTTGGACAGGTTTGGAGAACCTCCAATACAAACATGGATGTAGGAGAATGTGCTAAGTCATCAACGATACTTTATTTATGTGCTACCCTAGATTGAGGGTTATGTACGTCCCTTCATAACGACATATGAGGTATATGAGGGTTTGGTTCATTGTTAGGGCATGGAATCATCAATGGTTGTCTGGCTATATATGGAGCCACTTATGAGGTGGTTGGGGTAGATTAAGGGGGAATACTGTATTGGAAACCATGTGTTTTCTAAAGAATATCTTCTTCATTGGTAAGGAGGATGTTGCGATCGATTGTATTTCCAGGTTGATTGGGACCTGGGTTTTGATACTACCCCATTTGGGGTGGATCAGGTTGTACCTTTTGTTGGGTATTCATCACACCTTGGTGTGGAATGGGGTTCTAAAAAATGGTCGGAGGTGGCTTTTGCAAATACTGTTGTGGGGCCTACTAAGGGGAAGGCGGTGCTGGAGGACGTTGTGCATTCATGGATTCCTTAATCCGCTTGAAATCGATAATTTGGGGGAAATAGTGAGTATAATTTCCATACTCACCAAAGAGAGTAGAAGGGAAGTTAGTTCTGAGGTTATTGTTCTTCCCTTGTCATGGTTGATTGCTATTGTTTCCCCCTTGGGGGTTTTGGTTGCCCCGATTCTAGTTTCCCCCAGTGGGATGGTTTTGTTGGGGGTTATTTCCTCCTGGTCCTGAGTTGATGTTGTTTCAGTTTTTTCCTTTCTTTCTGGAATTATTCGGCGGATGGGCAGAATTTTCCGTATTCAATTGTTCAAAAGTTTGAAGCTTTTGAATGGGAGAGGGTTGAATAACATCGGCCTATGGTTGTCCTGTTGGGGGAGAAACTGGCTGTGGAGGACTAGGAAATGGAAAATATGGATTTTTTGTGGAGATCATCCATATGATACGTAGGAATTTGAAGCGCTTCCACTAGTGGTAAGGTTTTATGTGGAGGTAGAAGGTGAACCCGTACTTGGTTGAGAGGCTAGACGCATCATGGGTACCAGTGAGGGTCCACCCATTAGTGGAGGGGGAGAAACAGGATATGACTGTTGGTGAGTGGGAGGAGGGTAATGAGACATCCCTCCATATGGTTGTGGATATTAATGTGCACCATAAACAGGTGATGGGTGGCCATAATGGTTGAGATGGTTCATAGAACCAATCAACCCATCCGCAGCATGGGACATCCCAGGTTTGTCCTGGCCAAATGCTATGGGTCTAGGTGCATCATGAAATACTATGTATAAGTAACCTAATTGAGCATAGATGAGGTCAAACTGATGAGCCTTGCTAATGGCCTCCTTTTCTGACCAAGGAAAAGTGGATGCTACATCCTTGGAAATAACAGAGACAAGTGACTTGAGAAACCAATCAAGACGTTGTTCTTTGGTGGTTTCTTCTTTTAACAAACTACATCGTCGATGCCATTCATGGATGTGGTTGGCTATATGGATAGTAGTGGTTTGCTTGAAATCGGAGATAATTTCTAAGCCAGTATCATGATGAACTGGTAGTTGGAAAAAGGACAAAATGGCCTTGGCCAATGATTCAAAGGTCACATGGGACCTTGATTTTTCGTCCACATACCATTTGGTTGATGGGCTTGTGAGAGTTATTTTAAATAACCTCAAGTGGATGGAGTCATCCATGATGTTTTTTAAGGAGAACCATAAGTGGAAGGTCATAACATGGTTGGTGGGATCTTCCCCTGGTTTTCATTCAAATTTTGGGATATTTGAAGGTAGTTTGCTAGGCATATTGGGCCATGTGGGGTCATGCAAAATGGGATCATTCGTGAGTTTGGTCAAATTAGGAATGTTGAGGGATGTCAAGTATGACATAGGGATATTTGGTGGAGGATTAATTCTAGCCATTGTGTGAGAAGGTAATGGACCTGTCCCTTAAGAGAGATTTGGTGGGGTTGTACTTATCCCCTGAGAAGAAGTTTGACCCATGCCTCCTTGGGAACCAATGTATGGATGGCCTTGGGAATTGGACCCAAGAAAAGTGGAACCAAGTAAATTTGATCCCAAAATAGTAGCACTCACAGGGGTGTGAGATGGCTGAGTCAGTGAGTTGGAAAGACTAGGGACTCCTCCTAGAATAGGAGGGATATTCTGCAAGCATTTGGAATGACGGTGATTCTGTGGGTCCCCTATGGTTTCTGACTAGCAAAGTGAATGTGTGAAAATAGTGACAAGAGAAATAAGTGAACAAGAGATTTGTATATTTTTTACCTTCACAAGATAGTATAACTCACAATTGCATGTAATCAAATTAGCATCATACATAAATCAACTATAAATAAGAAAGCATGTGGATAGGTGGATTTTGTCTGCATGGGGGAACAATAAAAACAAATGTTGGTGTCCTAAAAGACGTATCATCCTTCCTCTCAATCAACATTGGGCCTTCTAATAACACTCAACAATGGGTTCTGAAGCCACCGGAAGAGGAACTAGTGAAGCTTGAAGTAATCAGCTATAATGAGGGGTAGAGGGTGCATATCCCAAAAGAGATGGAGATATTTCCCAATAGCCACACAAAATATTATCAAGGTGTGATTTCAGCCCACAATCACCACCTGGGTATATGTCCTAAGTTTTGGCCACTAGGTACCTTGGTCAAAGTGAGGCATTTAGATTTTCGGCCTTAGAAATGGTTCACGGGCTAGATGCCCTCACAAGAGTTGGGTGACTCAATGAGGGATGCACAGAACAACCGGACCTCGGACTTCAAGCCTTCATGAGTATCTTCCTGCCTTATGGTGTAGGAACACTTTACTTGAAGGATTTTAAAGCTCCCTATTTCTCAACTTATACTGTTTGAAAATGTGAGAACTTGATAACGAGGGGTTATTTGGATGCCTACCCCCAAAATCGTACCTAGACTAAAAAATTTCTTTTGACAACCCCTGTGGAGGAAAATTTAGTGCATTATTAGAAAAATTTTAGATGTGGTGGGCTGAGAGATTGGGGTCATGGACCAACCTAGTTTGATTAATTGGGTGTGGATAATTTACAAAGAAGTAGTGGGACCTTTCAAAATTCCTTTGGAGAAAACCTACTTCAACCTCCACTATTCTAATAGAAATTATGTGTGTGAGGAGTGGCTTTTGTGTGCAAGAGAGTGACAAGTGTGAAAAGATTATAATAAGTTAAGTGTGAGAAGGGATGATTTTAAGGATGGAAATTTATTTTAAAATGTAGAAACCTTGGTGAATCTTACTAATCCTTCATATGCCAACAATAAAATGTTTGGCGATATTTTTGTAAAGATATTCAAATTTCTAAGGATTTTATAGAGTTTGTATAAAATTTTGGCGATTTTTAGGGCAAAATAAGTTTTATTCTATAGAATTTGGGTGAATCATTTTTAGAATAGCGAATATTTTTTTGGGAAAAACCATGGAAAACTAGCTCATGAGCGAAATTTAGCCCCTAAAATCATCCATGAGTTTGAGATTGCAACATGTGGACTTCATGTGGTCCTTACAAATATTCTTTACCTAGCTTACTATGTGTCTTTGGTACAACCCTGTGGAATATATAAAGCCCTAAAGAACTAGCAATGTGGACATATGGGTCCTTACAAATCCTTTAAACTCCCTAAATGTTGTTTACACTAAGAATGCTCTTGAAAACTATCCTAGATTGAAAACATGTGGGCATGTATGGGCCCGTTACTTTGATCTTTAAACTTCTCTAGATTGTGATGTAAACTAAGAAAGTATTTAGAAACTATCTAAGTTTGCAACATGTGGGCATGTATGGTCTCTTACAAAGCTTTAAGATGGTTTCAAAAAACTAAGAGGAAACCTAGGGGGGCTTTGTCCTCTCCTAAATATTTTTGTTAAGGGAGATGAAACTTCCTCTCAACCTCTTTTCTGATTCCCAAGATTGCACTAGGGTTTGAGGGAAGAGCATACTTGAGTGTCAAAATTGGTTTCTAGTCCCATTTTAAGTGTTTGTGTATGAAAGAAATAACTTCAATTTTAAATTTTACAAGCCAAATGAGCCATCCATGTGGCAACAAAAACAATAGAGGATAATTATGATTCTTCTTACCCCCTAAGTTCCTATGTTAACTAACCTTTCATATGGGAAAGGAATCTAAGTGAAGTGTAGTTTCCTTAAAAAGTGCATGAAAATAAAAATTTGAAGGCTAAGGGCCCTCAAACCTTTCATAAAAACCCTTTCAATTTGAAAAATCGGACTTATGCATGGGTTACAATTATGACAGACACGTAGAGGGTGCACAATGCACAGTGTAAAGAGGCATGTTTCATGCACAACGCACGTCTGTGGGAAGGAAAATCCGTGCACTTCCTGTCACGCGTTGTGGGAGAAATTTCCAAGTGAAATACTCCTTCCTTAGCTCTGAATTTTGACTTTGGTAGGTTGGCCTAGGCCAGTTTTGGTACTTGCAAGAAAAAACAATCAAAATTAAGTTCTCTCAAAGCTCAAATTTGGAGGGATTTGATATCGATCCCCAATATGGTTGCCAATCTATTGTGTTGGTTTTGTCACTTGGGTGAGCAAAACAACAACACTTGCATGTCTAAGTGAGTCTGCT
>ML834681.1:72100-89055 GCA_009831015.1 Picea engelmannii
GTGTGGAAGTAGTCAACAATATTCTAGTCTTGAGTTTACTTTAGTTAGAAGGAATTAATTAAAGTAAAATTTTAATTATTAGTGAATTGAGTTATTTGATGACATGCTTAGCTTGGAACATGTAATCTAAATCTTAAGTGAGTTTGAGAAGTAATATCAACCATAGATCACTTTCGAGATTAGAAATAGATTGTAACTCATGATTATAAAAACAAGGTTGGGTATAGGAGAAGTCAGTTTTGATGAGAGATAAAAGTCAGAGACTTGTGTTGAGGGAGTCGACGCGGTCAGGACTTGTGAGAGACTTGGTGAGAGACCAAGGTTGAGGATAGCAAAGAAGGACCTTTTCTAGAAAGGAGTGTAGGAGCAAAGAAGGACTTTTTCTTACACTATAGTGAGGAGATATCACTAGTTGGGTGAAGAGAGTTCATCCAAGTGTTGATGAGAAGGTTGAATCACAAAGGACTGTGATTCAATATCTTAATAGGTGGAGAAGGGCATTCATTTAGAGGTCACATGGGTCAAGGAGGAGAGAGATAAGAAGTAGCCACAGGTGGGTTTCAAAGGACATAGAATAAAGGGAAGAGGAGAGTTGTACGAAGGTTTTTGTATAGGATTTCCATACACATATGTGGGTCTCAGAGGAGACAGGAACAAATATCCACAGGTAAGAGAAGGGAAAGGTGCAGACATCCGCAGGCCAGAGAAGGGAAAGTCATGGATGCATTGGGAAGCATACTAGTACAAGATCATACAAAAGCACATGAGTTTCTAGGTTTGTCTGTAGTATATAATTCTCTCAGTAGGCCATTATCCTTGTTACCTGAGACTTGATTTGACCTTAATAAAAGCATCATTGGTATGGTTTTCCCTCCAAGGTTTTTCTAGTCATTTACCCAAAATTATTGGTGCTCTTGTGTTCTTGATTTGGTTTCCTTGTTTATGCTTCCATTGCATGTTTAGTTGATTACTCAATTGTGATTTTAGTAGATAAATGATTTTATCTTTGAGATAATTGTCGGGTGTTGAGTAGAGTGGTAAAATATCAACATGGTATGAGTACATACCAAGGGTTTAATCGTCTTAGGAAAATATCGACAGAAGGCAGTCGACTCAACAGATGAAAAACTATGGAAGGACGTCATGGTCGACGAGATGGAATCCTTGCACAAGAATGAGACATGGGACTTAGTCAAATTACCTAGTGGAATAAAGCTCATCGATAGAAAATGGGTATTCAAGAAGAAGATGAAAAAAACATGTCAAGTCAAGAAATGCAAATCTCGATTGGTAGTGAAAGGATATTCCCAAGTCGAAGGAGTCGACTTTGGTGAGATTTTTTCCCCAGTTGAAAAATTAATTTCCATTAGAGTACTAATGTATTTTGCTGCAAAATTTTCTCTAGAAATAGAAAAAATGGATGTAAAGATAGTGTTCCTTTGGTGCTTCAACTCTTCAATGCTTCAACTCTTCGGCACTTCGGCTCTTCACCGCTTCGGCTCTTTGAGTCTTCGACTCATTGACGCTTTGTCTCTTCGGGGCTTCGGCTCTTCGTCTCTTCAGGATTTGACTCTTTGGCATTTTGGCTCTTCAGGCTTTGGGAGTTTCAAACTGTTACGCACTCGTTCCTCCCGGAGTGATTTTACCCAAAATCTTAGATCTGTTTGACATGTGTCTCCCTCTTGATCTGATGTCCCCTATCCACTTCAGCTATTCATACCTACGGGCTTCGAGAGTTTCAAAATTCTACGCACTCATTCCTCCCGGAGTGATTTTACCCGAAACCTCATATCTATTGACACGTATCCCCCTAGTTATTAATGACCAGGACCCACTTTGGGTCTTCGACGATTTTTTTCTCTCCTCATTCACAAACATCTGAAGTTTTTTCTCTCTAAAGTTGCAGATCTTTCGCCACCTATCCCCCTGGATGATGTTTACAAATGTGTACATAGACTGGACTAAAACAGAGTCTCATTTCTTTCTCTCATATTCCTATTCCTGAGCTTTCGAGCTTCTCAGGATCTCCCTCTCAGAATCCTCCTCCTAACTCTAAAAATTCTATCTCTCTGAAATATGATACAAAAGATCTCTTTTGAAAAGAGGACTCTACGAGCTTATCGTCTCTCACCTAACCTCATCTATTACATTGAAGTTTCATAAATGACCATCTAGTCTGAATTGAACCTAGAGCCATCAACCTGTCAGCGATTAAAGGTGACCCTCTCTACTTCCTGTACAAAGGCATGGCTTGGTTTTCACTCAAACTTACAACATTAATCCCTATAGGATTAGATTTTGAATTTAAAAATGGGAGGTTCAGTTCCTCTCTCTCTCTTGAATGTGTGGTGATGTGTTGGAATGTTGGTGCATTGCTGAGGTGGAGCGATGATCCTGCATCATACTCCACTTCTTGGAAAATCATGAGCTCCTGCTCATGATCTCCTCATGATCTCTTTCTCATGACCTCCTGCTCATGAGCTCCTCTGTTCTACTGTCGAAATCCCCCTGGATCCCAAAATTTTCCTTGGAGTTGTCCTCTGGCTCCTCTGCTATGTTGTTGTTGCTGCTATTTCTTCTTCTTCTTCTTCTTCCCTATTACTATTGCAGGTTTTCCTTTGTTCAAATTCCTCCTTATGACTGCTTCTTGCACTAACCTCAACATCAGTCTCCTTATCTCCTCATTCACCTCGTCCAACTTATTTGTTGGCTAGCTCTTCTTATGTAATCTTCTCTGTTGTACTTTCTTCTTCTATCCATACTTATCAATGGGTATATCTACTTGATCTCCCATTATTTCTTCATCTGCTATGGCATCATCTTGCCTCCCTGATGTAGATTCTAGTTTCGTAGTCTCATCATTGAGTTGTTTCTCAACTTCTTCCTCTGACATATTATCTTTTTTCATCTCCTCTAGTGTTGGTTCAACTCCAACTTTTTCCAGTTGTTCCCCAAGCTGGTATGCTCCTCCATCTGTCTCCAATCTGATCTGTTGGATGTGATGGATTTGCACTATCACCTTCTCTCTAGGCCTTCCAATTCTTCATACATCTCAACAAAATCCATGATGTGTGTTTCTCCTTCTCTTGCAAGCTTCAATGCTGCAGTCATATCTTGTTCAGCTTCTTGGCTGAAAATTTTGAGCAATTCAGTTGAATGCTCTTTTCCTTCTACTAGGGAAAACATTAGTGTCTGCTCCATCTCCTCTTCTTCAACAGTCTCTACTGGCTTTCCTTATGTTTCTGCACCTCCAACACTTATTCTAGCCTCTGCTTGGTTGCTTGGCAGGAATGATTTGATTACTCCAATGATCAGAATGCACCTCTAATCTTCCTCTTTGATGGTGGAAGTATTTAACTTCTCATCATCTTCATTCACAAGGCTTACATACCCACATGAATCTTCATCTATCAACACTCCTTTCTGATATGAACTCTCCCCTGAGCTCCTGAGACTGTCAGACAATCTCATTTCCCTTCCCTTGCCCACCTGGAAATTTGGGATTTCTCTCCTGCTCTCCTGGTAGTATATGAGATCTTCTGATCCCATCTCATTTCCCACCTGACAATATGAATCTCCACTACTGTCCTCCTGACTATCTAAGAGATCCTCACTTGATCTCATATCATTTCCCACCTGGAAATTTGAAAATTCATCTCTGCCCTCCTGGCAATTTATGAGACCTGTAACTAATCTCCCTTACTCATCACTAAGGGTTTCTCCAACTTATGGCTCACAGATGTAACCCATATCCTCCTCTGTGTCACTGAGTTTTTTAGCATGCCTTAGCCACCTTCTTACTACCTGTTGCTGCTTTTTGGCCAAGAAATTTTTAATAGGCCATTTTATCTTCTTGTTCAGAGACCATTCATAGCTCCAATGTACCTTTTACTCCTACTACATCTTCAATGCTATCCTCTCCATCCTTTCTCTTATCTCTATGAGCTCTTTTTCTATATCAATTTTTTTTTTCTGCTGGTGGTCCTTTCCTTGACCATGCCTATGGCCTCTAGTAGCCATTTTCACTCTCTGCTTGCCCTCCTAGCAAGTATGTGCATTATTATATTAGACATAGCATCAATACTTTGTCTCCTTTCACCTGTTGTATATAGGAAAATTTGAACCTATGATACCACATGATGTTACCATATTATCTCCTTTTATCGTCTCCTTCTTGTCTATTGTTTGCAAAAACAATTTGGCCTTCTCCTCTTTCTCTTTCGCTTGAAATCTACAGATGAAAATTCAGCTCTGATACCACATGATGCAGTCCCCCTCCTACTCCTCGGGGTTCTGTGACCTCTCGGTCTAGGATCGTTCAAATCAAGGAGTCGTGTCGACTCTTCGGGCCCTTATTAGACCCCAATAAATCTATACAAATCCCCTTTCCTTCTTCGTTCAGGTTTTGTCAAACTCACAATCTCTTTCCTAGACTCTTCGAATAATTCAATTAATAGATGCTAGCCCCCCTCGCTAGGTCCTTTCCTTCATATGACCTCGGCTATTACCTCATGTAACACGTGATTGCGGAGCGACCAAAAGTGGTTTGAGACCACACCGCTTTTCTCCTCACAATTCAATATAAGGTGCCATGTATCCCTTTCCCAATACCGTGGTTTAAATTGTGGCCCACTCTAAGAAAATTAAATCACAAGCATGTTATTCCCCCACAATCCAGTGTGACCGTTGATCTTTTGTACTTGACGGTGCTTCATGATCAACGTCTGAGATCTGTTCTCTCTTTTTGCCTTCTCTCCTCCTTTCACGCACGTCCCCAAATCTCCACTATCTATCGACACATACCCCCCTTTCAAATCAATGACTACGATTTAATTCTCCTTTCGGGCTTCAGGAATTTCAACTCTCAACCTTTTTCTTTCTTCTGGTGTGATTTCTTCGAAATGGCAGATCATCTGCCATGCATCCTCCTCAATCAATAGATCTGATTCCTCTTCGAGACTTTGGCCCTTTCAACCAGATCAACGGTTCCTCGACCCCCTTCTTGATCGACGATTGAGATATCCCTTGGGTCTTAGGGACTTTCACCCTTTTATTTCCTCTAGACTTCTAGATCTGGCACCGCGTGTCTACCTTCAATCGATGACTCTCATCCGCTTCAAGACTTTGGTCTTTAAAATTCTCAAACCTTAACTTGTTCATACTCTTCTTCTCCCAGAGCGTTTTACATAGAGTCCACGATCTAATGATGCATGTCCTCCCACAGATCGACGACCCCAAACTACTTCGGCTATTTGAGCTTCAACGATCTCAAATTTTACTCCTTCGCTTTTCCCCAGAGTATTTTCACCGGAAGATTAAGATCTGTCGCCACGTGTCCCTCTGGATCTGACGGTCCAGATTCTCTTTAGTGCTTCAGCTCTTTGGCACTTTGGCTCTTTGGGTGTTTGTCTCTTCGATGCTTCGAATCTTTGATTCTTCAACTCTTTGGGTTTTCGGCTCTTCGATGCTTCGGCTCTTCGGCACTTCAGCTCTTCGGCGTTTTGGCTCTTCAGTGCTTCGGATTTTTGGCTCTTCGGGCTTCGAGAGCTTAAAACTCTTACGCATTCCTTCCTCTTAGAGTGATTTCACCCAAAATCTCATATCTGTTTGACGCATGTCTCCCTCTTGATCTGATGACCCCTATCCACTTCGGCTCTTCGACCCTTCGGGCTCCAGGAGTTTAAAACTTCTACGCACTCGTTCCTCCCATAGTGATTTTACTCGAAACCTCAGATTTGTTGACATGTATCCCCCTGACGATAAATGAACAGGTCCTGTTTCGGGTCTTTGGCGATTCTCCTCTCTCCTCATTCAAAAACTTCTGAAGTTTTTCCGTTCTAAAGTTGCAGATCTTTCGCCACCTCTCCCCCTAGACAATGGATGGTCCCTAATCACTTTGGGACTTCGGTACTTTGAAAAGTCCACTCTCTTATACACAAAAAGGTTTAATGTTTGTGCACTTTACCTTGGATTGGACGACTGTCAATTCTCTGTGCTTAGATCCAACGACTAGGATCTGTTCTTCTCCTCTCGCTCTCCTATGATTTCTGGACGTAGATCAAACGGTCCAAATTTCTTCCCACAACCGATAAGACAGTTGTTGTCACTCCTCCTCCTGAGATTTTGAATTCTTCAAACTTAGAATATTTTCTAAGTGTTCAAAGGCCTTGACGTTTGGTCCTCCTACGATCCCAACTATCTTGGGTCTCATCCAAATTTCTTTTAACGCTATCTCTCCTGAGCTTTGGGACTTGGAATAAGTCTGTCTCTGCTCGCTCTTTGCGCTATCTCTTCTGAGATTTTTAACTGACTCAGAACTCCTAAAGGGTCTCAACATTTCTATTTGTTTTCAAAGGAAAACTTCGTGCCCAACTGACAACCTCTTTCTCATGCAGACCTTGCAGAGCTCTTTCTTACAGAGTGTTTAGTAACTCTGTTTCCCCGTGCTTTCTCTGTACAACTCCTCCTCCAAGGTATTCAGTAACATTGAGGTTTCTCTTGAGTTTGTGATCACTCTCGTGCACCCTCCTGGCACATTCTTTTCTAACTCCACAGAGTTTAGTTGCACACTCCTTGCGCTGGATACATAACCTCCAATGTTTCGTTATGCACTCCTTTCAAAGCCTAAATAACCCATAACAATATTTTGAAATCCATGAAGATAAAGAAATATATCTTCCTACTGCAGATGAAATATATCACGCATCTACAACATACATAAAAACACAGATAACATTCATAGAATACAAATAATTCATAAACACACCATGTGAAGGAACAACTGCTTTTATTTGTATTAAGATGAATGTCTGTTTACAAATGCGTACATAGCCTGGACTACAAAAGACTCTTAGTTCTTTCTCTCCTATTCCTATTCCTGACCTTTCTATCTTCTCAGGCTCTCCCTCTAAGAATCCTCCTCCTAACTCTAAAAATTCTATCTCTATGAAATCTGATACAAAAGATCTCTTTTCAAAAGAGGGCTCTACGAGCTTATCCTCTCTCTCCTAACCTCATCTATTACATTAAAGTTTCATAAATGGCCATCTAGTCTGAATTGAACCTAGAGCCATCAAGTTGTCAGCCATTAAAGGTGACCCTATCTCCTGCCTGTACAAAGGCATGGCTTGGTTTTCACTCAACCTTACAACATTAATCCCTATAGGATCATATTTTGAATTTAAAAATGGGAGTGTCGGTGCCTCTCCCTCTTTTGAATGCAYGTTGATGTGATGGAATGTTGGTGCATTGCTGAGGTGGAGTGATTCTCCTGCATCATACTCCACTTTTGGGAAAATCATGAGCTCCTTCTCATGAGATCCTCTATTCTGCTGTCGAAATCCCCCTGGATCCCAAACTTTTCCTTGGAGCTGTCCTCTGGCTCCTATGCTATGATGTTGTTTCTTCTTCTTCTTCTTCTTCTTCTTCTTCTTCCCTACTGCTATGGTAGGTTCTCCTCTGTTCATATTCCTCTTGTTGAGTGCTTCTTGCCCTGACCTCAACATCAGTCTCCTTATCTCCTCAATCACCTCGTCCAACTACTTTTATGGTTGGCTCTTCTTATGCAGTATGCTCTGCTGTACTTTCTTCTTCTCTCCATACTTATCAATGGGAAGATATGGTTGATATGTCATGTTGTCTTTATCTCTTGTGGCATTATCTTTCCTCCCTATTGTAGATTATAGTTCTACAGTCTCCTCATAGAGTTTCTTCTCAGCTTCTTCCTCTGACATATTAGCTTTTTTCATCTCCTCTAGTGTTGGTTCAACTCCAACATTTTTCAGCTATTCCCTAAGATGGTATTCTCCTCCATCTATCTCCAATCTGATCTATTGGCTTTGCACTATCACCTTTCTCTCTAGGGATTCCAATTCTTCATACAACTTAAAAAAATCCATGTTGTCTGTTTCTCCTTCTTCTGCAAGATTTAGTGATGAAGTCATCTTCTGTTCATCTTCCTGGCTGAAATTTTTGAGAAATTCGGTTGAATGCTCCTTTCCTTCTGCTGAGGAAAAAATCAATGTCTTCTCCATATCCTCTTCTTCAACAATCTATACTGGCTTTCCTTCTATTGTTTCACCTACAACACTTATGCTAGCCTCTTCTTGGCTTCTTTGTAGGAATGATTTCATTCTTCCAATGATTAGAATGCACCTCTGAGCTTCCTCTTTGATGGTAGAAGTATCTAACTTCTCATCATATTCATTCAAAAGGGTTACAAACCCACATGAATCTTCATCTATCAACACTCCTTGCTAATATGAACTCTCCCCTGAGCTCCTGAGACTTTCAGACAATGTCATTTTCCTTTCCTTCCCCACTTGGCAATTTGGGATTTCTCTCATGCTCTCATGGAAATCTATGAGATCTCCTGATCTGATCGCCATTGATGTCCTCCTGACAGTATAATATATCCTCAATTGATATGATATCATTTCCCACCTGGAAATTTGAAAATTCATCTCTACCCTCCTGGCAGTTTATGAGACCTGTAACTGATCTCCCTTCCTCATCACTGAGGGTTTTTCTGACTTCTGTCTCACATATGTAACCCAACTCCTCCTCCGTGTCACTGAGGTTTTCAGCATGGCTCAACCACCTCCTTACTACCTTTTTCTTCTTTCTGGCCAACAACTTTTTAACAGGCCATTTTACCTTCCTATTCAGATACCATTCGTACCTCCAGTGTACTTTTTTCTCCTGTTGCATCTTCAATGCTAGCCTCTCCATCCTTTCTCTTATCTCTATGAGATATTTTTCTATCTCAACTCGTTTTTTCTTCTAGTGGTCCTTTCCTTGACCACGCCTATGGCCTCTAGTAGCCATTTTCACTCTTTGCTTTCCCTCCCAGAAAGTCTGTGCATTATTATATTACACAAAGCATTAGTACTCTATCTCCTTTCACCTGTTGTCTACAGGAAAATTTGAACCTCTGATACCACCTGATGTTATCAAATTATCTCCTTTTATCATCTCCCTCTTGTCTATTGTCTGCAAACAAAATTCGACCTTCTCCTCTTTGTCTTTCACCTGAAATATACAGACGAAAATTGATCTCTGATACCACCTGATGGTATCAAAGTATCTCCTGGCACCGTCTCTCTCTTTTCTTGTTGTCTGCAAGAAAAAAATTCAAATTTGATACCACCTGATGCATCCCCCCTCCTACTCCTCGGGGTTTTGTGACCTCCTGGTCTAGGATCATTCAAATCAAGGAGTCGAGTAGACTCTTCGGGCCCTTATCAGAACCCCATAAATCTACACAGGTCCCCTTTCCTTCTTCGTGCACGTTCTGTCGAACCATTTCTTGGCCTCTTCGAAGAATTCAATTAACATATGCTATCCCCCCTCGCTAGGTCCTTTCCTTCATATGATATTGACTATGACCTCACATAAAATGTGATTGCGAAGCGTCCAAAAGTGGTCTGAAACCACACCACTTTTCTCCCTGCAAATCACTACAAGGCTCCACGTATCCCTTTCCTAATACCGTGGTTTAAATTGCGTCTCTCTCTAAGCAAATTAATTCCCGAGCATGTTCTTCCACCACAATCCAGTGTGACTGTTGATCTTTTGACCTTGATGGTGCTTTGTGATCAACATCTGAGATCTATTCTCTCTTTATTCCTTCTCTCCTCATTTCATGCATGTCCCCATATCTCCACGATCTATCGACATGTACCCCCCTTTCAAATCAACGACTAGTTTCAACTCCCAACCTTTTTCTTTCTTCCAGTGTGATTTCTTTGACATGGAAGATCATCTGCCACACATCCTCCTCAATCAATGACTCTACTTTTGCTTCGGTACTTTGGCCCTTTCAACCAGATCAAGGGTTCCTTGACCCCCTTATCAATCGACGATCAAGATCTCCCTCGGGTCTTTGGGACTTTCACCCTTTTCTTTCCTCCAGACTTCTAGATATAGCGTCGTGTGTTTACCTTCAATCAACGTCTCTCATCCACTTCAAGACTTCGGCCTTCAGAATTCTCAAACCTCAACTTGTTCATGCTCTGCCTCTCCTGGAGTGTTTTACCCAGAGTCCACGATCTAATGCCACATGTCCTCCCACAGATCTACGACCCCCAGCTACTTTGACTATTCGAGCTTTGACAATCTCAAATTTTACTCCTTCACTTTTCCCTAGAGTACTTTCACCCAGAGATTATGATCTATCACCACGTGTCCCTCTTGATCTGATGGTATAGATTCTCTTTAGCTCTTCGATGCTTTGGATTTTTGGTGCTTCATCTCTTTGACGCTTCCAACTCTTCATCCCTTTGGCTCTTCGGTGCTTCGGGTCTTCAGGTCTTTGACTCTTCAATGCTTCGACTCTTCGGCGCTTCGTCTCTTCATCTCTTCAGGCTTTGACTCTTCGATGCTTCATCTCTTCGACGTTTCATCTCTTTAACGCTTAGTATTTTTGGCTCTTCGGTACTTTGGGAGTTTCAAACTCTTATGCAGTCGTTCCTCTCAGAGTTCTTTCACCCGAAATCTCAGATTTGTTTGATGCATGTCTCCCTCTTGATATAACAACCCCTATCCACTTCGACTTTTTGAATCTTTAGGCTTTAGGAATTTCAAACTTCTATGCACTCTTTCCTCCCAGAGTGTTTTTACTTGAAACCTCAGATCTATTGGCACGTATCCCCCTCGAGATCAACAACCAGGACCCACTTTGGGTCTTCGATGATTCTTCTCTCTCCTTTTTACACATTATTTTGGTCACCTTGATGATGATTACATAAACGTGTGTTCAAGTTCCCAATATAATATTTTTCTTGAGAAAAGCAACCTCTTTTCACCCTTGCAAGATGCATTTTTAAAGGCCACCACAATCAAGTCCCTTTACATAGTGCAAAAATCCATAATTTCCATATGCTATACTATAGCCAGTCCATGGGATTTCCACAGGCTGATATATAGGCAGGTCGTGACGATGCTTTAAAACTAAAAGAGGACATAAATTCTAGCATCTTCTAGAAGTGGAATCTTCTGGAAATATGAAGTGCCATCCATGTGGTTACGATCCTACTGGCTTCTCTGATTTGATGGGATCATCCTCATCTCTTTAACCACTTTATCTTCTTCTATATAATGATAGGCTTCTCATGGAAAAGGTTAGAGGTACAAGCATAAAGAAGCATAGAGATTGAGGAAAGAATAGGTTGAAGACTGCGAAGAATCTTATTTCAAGTGATGCTTGAGGTCTCCATTCATCCATCAATATTTTGAGAGAAATTTTCATACAAAAGGTTGGAGCAAATGCATGTGTGTGTCAGAATCAAGGGTCACTGAAAGGGAACTTGTGACATCAAGGCAATTCGGTTGTATCTTCTACCTTTCATTAATATAATACAGTGGCATGTCTCTTTCCCATAAAATGATTGATATTTTATTACATGACTCCTTGATCACATGTTTAGGTTATCATTGAATTTCTCTATTGATTCTTTCACGTTGGTTGGTTTGTCTTATTATAGATCTGATCTCACAGGAGTGTTGGAGCAAAGCAGGATCAACAAAGACATAAGGAAGCGATTCATAAGGTATGTTATCTATTTCTCCTTTGGTAATTAAATTCAATGATCGTAATCTAGGGAATGCGTATTGTTCTGTCTTGTTTTGTTCTAGATCTAGGTGGATCTAGGGGGATTATTTCATGTCCGCATCTAGCGATTTACCCGTTAAGAAAATTGGTGACTCCACTGGGGAGAGTACAACTTGATTATGGTTTTTCATTTTCCATTTGCTTATAGCCTATCTTTTACATTCTATTTTAGTCTATGAGTCTGTGGGAGATCCAATTAGACTCATTGGGTTTAAAATTTTCCTCAGAACCTTTTTCTTTTTTCCAAATTTTTCTATTTTATGAAATGCGTCTGCACTACACCCTATTGGTAGCCCACGAAAACCTTCCATTTCCACACCCTGGTGGTTTTTGTTTCAGTGCGGGATTTCCGCGACCTGCATGACTATTGGCCTGCGGAAATCACTCATTTCCGCATTGCATTATAATGCCTTCTCGCGGCGACGTTTGAAAACTTTTTTGGATTGGGTATTGACCTTTACTATTGCCCAGTGTTTTCTTCAGTTAGCTTGAAAAATATTTTTTATACTAGTTCTTGAATGCTTTTGATTGATTCAACTTGATCTTGATTTATTTTAGAGATCGAACACCTCTCTTTTGATCTTTTTTCGATCTTTGTTTTTGTCGACAAGGATATAATCTTTGGATTTGAGTCTGAGTGCTTGCTTGATCAAATCTCTTTTTTTGGGTTTGGATTTATAATTTGATTGCATCCTCTGGATTGCTTGATGATTAGAAAAACATTTCTTATTCATATTTGAAGAGACTTTTTCTTGTCAATTTTTATTTGTATCTCCATTGAAAGATCGATTTGGGTGTTTGTTGAGTATTTTATTTTCATTGGTTGCTTACCCTTTCTTAGTTCCATCCCTATTTTTGGTTTCTAAAAAAAAAAAGTTAAAGTCTTTTAAGTCTTTTAAGAAATCATTTATTCATAAAATATTAGCATTGAAATATTGAAAGAGAATGAATAGTGAAATTACATTGTTAATGATTACCTGGTACTACATTCAAAAAGGGAATTGTACATCGTAGTTTGCATTGTTCCAGAAAAAATCTTTCTCCCTACTGTAGATAGAATGCATCGAGTGAAAGTTTTCATCATTCATTTCTATTTACACGCTATTGGGTCAAAGTCTCATACAACATTGGTTTCATTCCCGTCTCCCTCTTGAGTAACAACAGACTTTAATAATATTGTGAAACTCTAAAATTCAACTAGTAACCTTTTCTAGGGCCCTTTTACACCAACATTAGCTAGGATAGAGGTTTGGAATAGGCAATGAGACAGAATCTCCAAAGCACAAAACACACAATAGTATCTTGTGATAGGGAGTGTCAAATTCCATTTGCAACATTTTGTCTTGGGAAGCCCTTCTCACACAAGGCTCAAACTTGAGGTCGCATTGAGATTGACAGAGTTACTCACCTTGCTTTGTTGATATCAGTGTAGAGATTGCACATATTACGAGGGTCACTTAAAGGTATACCCACAATGATGAGTGGAAGCCTCTCAATTTTATTTAGAGCTAGATACCCTGCCCTTGCGTGTGGATCGGACTGTTGACTATTTCCCCAGGCATCATTGTTGTTTGTGGTAACTTTAGTAGCCTATATTTTTAGAGTCTTACAAAAGGTGACTGTGGAGGGGTAAGTCTTCATAGTACCTGGAATCGACGTTGGCCAGACTCACTTAGGCTTCTTGGAGGGTATACCCACGATTATGTGTGGGAACTTGCACCAGGGTGTAAGTCTGTTAAGTAGGTCATCAACGTAAATTTTCCACCCTAGCCCAACCCCTTCTTGTCTCGACTTTGCGACGTTGGATTTCATCACCAACTAGTGACTTTGGAATAGGAAGGTCTTGTTTTCTTGGTTTTGATTCCTATATTTTACTAGTGCATGCTGTTTGTTTCCATAAGTTGGCCATTGAGTTTCTTGTGTAAAATTTTTAGCTCCACCAACATTGACCCTCCACGTATCTCACGTAGAATGCAAGGACTACCCCCAGAAGATCTGGGAGGTTCTCAACCTTTTCCTACCAACCCACTGGAGGACTCTCCTCAACAGAGTGAGGTCCAAGACACTGCCACTCCACGAGTGGAAGGTTCTAATTCTCTAGAGACTTCTCAAATTCCTCACGGTTTCGACAGACATATTCTTCGGGTAAATTCTTCTGGATATATTATTGTTGAAACTTCTGGAATACCAACCAGATCGTTCATAGGCCCTGAAGGTCAGGATCCTTTTTGGTCTCCTCACATTCTGAGACAGGATCTTTTCTGCTCCGGCACAAGTGTCGATATCTTCGTCGATTACGAGCTGCCAGAAACATTTTATATAGAATGTACTCTCATTACGACTCCCTATATGTTCAGTTGTTCTGACACCCCGTCGGCAGATCCCAACTCAACCATCCCCCTTCAGACACCCCATTCTACAATGGTCCCAAATACTACGAATATTCCCACCAAGAATACGGTGGCTAGCCAAGCCCCCATTGGCACATCGCTTTCTCCTAGACTCACCCCAACACTTCCCCCCAGATATCATGTGTTGAATGCTTCTATTCCCATTCCTACCCAAGTCCCATCCAGAACTCCTGGCATTTCCACTCCTTCTGGGCACAATCTTGTTCCTGGTTTTATTCCAACACTTCCTTGGCCCCCTTCCAGAGGGTCTCTTCCATCCCCTATCAGAGGAATCAACTCTAGTGGCACCACCCAATCTTTCAAACCTAATTACCAGATTCCTGTTGGTGGAAAATTTCACCCTGGAGGCCAAACACAATCCTCTTTTGGAGGTCAAATCCCAATTAGGACGCAACCCCCAATTGGAGGGCAATCTCCACCTACCCCACCCTATGGATAGAACATACCTGCAACCTTGGCCCAGTATTGGAACTATCTTATCCAAAATAATCCTCAACCAACTGGGGGGCAACAACCTCAAGCTAGCTCTTTCATACCCCCTAGTACAGGCCATCCATATCTAGGTCCGTCCAATCCCATTTGGGTCTCGAACGCTTGACCCAATGTCCCTGTTCAAGGTAACAACTCTAACCAATACAACCCTATAGGTTACATGCCTTTGCACCAACAACCGAATCTACCCGGATCTTTGCATTATATGCAAACTACTTACGGTCCTACTGGTATACCTACGAAACTTCCTCCCCAAAGTCACCAGTACCCCCACATGAATAGACAGTTACCCTTGTTATCCACCCTGGACCTCCCTGATCTGTCTAGAATTTTAAATGATCCTATCAATCACTCTCCTCAATGGCCTGTAATACCGACCAAACTACCATCCAACATTCCTAAGTTTGATGGTAAACTAGGAGAGGACCTGAACAATCATGTAATGACTTTCCACCTTTAGTGTTCATCCAACTCTTTGATGGATGACTCTATTCGATTACATCTTTTTCAATGAACTCTCACGGGTTTAGCCGCGAAGAGGTATATAGAATTACCATGAGGCTTCTTCACTGACTTTAACACCCTCGCCATGGCTTTCCTCAAACACTACCAGTTACCGATCCATTACGAAATGGGAACCAAAATTTTGAGTTCTTTCAAACAAACCAAAGCCACTCATATCTCTGATCACATTCATGAGTGGCGACGGAGACAACGTCTAATCAAACTCGAGCTTCCCGATCAGTTATTGGTAGAGTGGTTCACGAAATAATTCATGAATGACATCGCCATGGGTGGATTTGTCATAGAAGAATAGGTGATCAGTTGTGCTCAATACCTTGACCTTGTTTACTCACAAATGGGTACTCTTTACGATTTACTCCTTGATGCACCTCGTCCTTCTACTACCACTACTTCAAATACTCCTGCTGCTTCTCATGCAGCTGATGGTGTGATTGGCACTTTCCATGCCCAACCCCACTCCACACAAGCCTCTACCACCAACCCCAAGTCTATTGCTTCTAACGTTCAACATGCTCTGTCTCCTACTCCTCCTCCCAGCAAGACTTCTGAGGTGAACTCTGTTCAATCTATCCCTGTCGGAAAGAGTAAATCCAAAAAAAGGGAAGGGTAAGAATAAGGAGGATAAAAATAATCCACAATCTGAGAAGACCAAAACATAACCTGTTGAGGATATGGATAAGTGCAAACCCCGATACCCTTGTCTTGTTTGTGGTGATGATCACTATTGGTTGTGGAGCCTGATTATGTTCCTGATTTAGAGGTCCTTGGTTTTAGCCATGTTTATACCCCATGAAGACTTTACACCCCAGAATTATGTATACTCTTCCACGCGAAGGAGTGCAGAGAGGGGGTACCCCCTCTATGGGGTCTGGGAGGTTCGGGGGCGAAGCCCCCGAAGGAAAAATTGCCTTGTAAATGTATATTGTAATTTCATTGTAAATATGGACCGTTCATTATAAGGTTGCAGATCTAACGGTAGAAATTATGTAAGGGTTTTTTTCCCTAGAAGGAAACTTTTTGTTATGAGGGAAATGTATTGTGGCTATACATTATGGTGAGTATTGTATTCTGAGAGAGGAGATTGTGAGAGAAAGAAGAGAAAGTTACAGTGGGTTTTTCTGTAGGTTGTATCCCTTCATTTGCTGGATAATAATAAAGGATGGACCTGGCAATTTCTCTGGTGGACATAGCCCACACTGGGTGAACCACGTAAATATGTGTCTCTCTTGTATTGTGTATTTTCTGTGTTTTTTTTCCGCATTTGTTTTATTTTATTGCTCCGTGGTCCTGTTTTTTTAACAATTGGTATTAGAGTGAAAGGTAACTCGCAGGAAAAGAGGGTTCCTAGTTTGAGTGGGAGAAATGTCAGAAGATGGAAAGTTTAGGGTCAAGAAATTTAATGGCTAAAACTACCAGTTATGGAAGATGCAAATGGAAGATTATTTATATCAAAAGGATCTATTCCTACCATTGAACGGAGTAGCAAAGAAGCCAACAACCATGAAGGACAAAGAATGGGAGATTCTTGACAGAAAGGCTCTAGGAACGATACGGCTGAGCTTGGCAGCGTCGGTGGATTTCAATATTTCAAAAGAAAAGACAACGAAGGATCTGATGGATGCATTGGCTAAACTGTATGAAAAACCCTCAGTGTCTAATAAGGTATTTCTATTGAAGATATTATTTAATATGAAGATGTCAGAGGGTGGGTCTGTTGCAGATCATTTAAATGAATTTAATACGATTACTAATCAACTAAGTTCTATAAAAGTGGACTTTGATGATGAGGTTAGGGCTCATCTAATCTTGTGCTCATTGCCAGAAAGATGGAATGGCTTGGTCATGGTTGTAAGTAACTCTATCTCTGGTTCAAATACTTTAAAATTTGATGATGTTGTTGGTGTTATCCTTAGTGA